>AWOL01S0085880.1:15550-69172 GCA_000715115.1 Nicotiana otophora
GGGGGGGAGTAGGTTCGGGGGCAGCAGTATCGGGGACAGTAGTATCAAAAGGAGCACTTGATTCGGTAGGGGCACTAGTGGATGCCTCTTCATATGCGCCCAAACCCTCACTTCACCCAAGGTCTTGACCAAATTCTAAGAGATGTGGGATCACTACTTGTTCATCAACTATGTGCTCCACAAATACATCCAAGATATCCCCATTTTTTACTACTTGACAAATACCCATAATGTCCCTATCTACTTTAATTTCTACCAAACCAGGACAATAAGGTGGCCTTACATAAATATGAGCAGAAGAAGGATTATAGCCAAAGTCTTTAACATAACCTAGAAATTCAAAATAGGAGAACCTACATCAATATCAAGTGCAGAAGTAATAAGTCCACTTATATAATCCTCCTCCGTAAAGGAGTTTAGCTTATCCATGGAGATTTTTCCTCCAAGGAAGAATCTTACTGTGACTAATTCAAAAGACATCTTAAACCACATGCAACAACATATTCAGTACTATTACTGTTAGGGGTGGGCGTTCGGTCAGTTCAGTTCGGTTTGAAGAAATTCGGTTCGGTTATTTGGTTTTTGATTTCGTAAAAGTAGTAACCGAAATGGAACTGAAATAAGTTCGGTTCAGTTTGTTTTTCTAATTTCAGTTCGATTTATTTCGAATCGATTTTCGAGTTGAACATTATCATATTTGGCTTCTTCTATGTAATAATTGGAGTGACTAATTTGTTATTTTTTTCAGAATTTCGGATTTCATGTGTTGCTTGAATGTGATAAATCATAAATCTATTTTTTATTTAAATAAAACTGATTTTTCACACTATTGCTCAAGAATTTGATAATAAGCTTTTGTCATTTTAAGGTTCAAAGTGACAAAATAACGGTCCATTCACTTAAAACATATGCCTTTTCATTCACTTAAAAACTAAAACCACACGCCAATGTGATAATTTGTGCATAATTGAGAACTTCATTCATTATATCCAAAAGTTAGCTTGAGAAGCTAGTAGGAAACCACTGTTTAGTACAAGCAATATTACATAACCAAACGAGTAATCCAGAAGTTAGAAAGTTTTCATGCCGTAGAAGTTTCAAAAACAACAAAATAACTACACTAAATAGCATGAAACATAAGAAAGTTCTCCACTATATTCAAAAGTCAACCAACAGCTTATCTACCAAAACAACTCACTAGCAAGTTACTACTGCAATATAACTTGTCTATTTACTTGTTGATCTAAGCATTTACAAAGATGATACCATAATCCATAAGTTCTATTTTTCTTCATGTGGCAATGGTAAATTCGACCACAGTGAATGCATTTCATTATTGCACTCCTTTACCTCCACCTTTTTATAGTGATCCCAAACAGGTGATTGTAATTTAGGCGCCATGATCAAACCTTTGCAACAAAAAAGACATAATTATAAGTCAAAAACAGAATTGACTGATAAAAAAATATATCAATGTTATATCATCAAATATACAGAAGGTTATCAACTTACCACGCATGCCGCAGGTTGCAACTATATTTCAATAATAGTTGAATCTTTTGCAGAATTAGCCAAATCTAAGGAAAATATTGAAGAAACATTTGTCATGCAACATAAACAAGTAAACTATTTGTAATATAACAAATGCAAAATACAAAATAATTACCAAGTTCCAAATGTTCCAGATACTCCAAGTCTTCCTCAACTTTAATATGAATAGGTTCATTTCTAAGCCAACTTCAATAGTATTGATGAAATCTACACATAAAATACTTAGATCTTCAAGAAATTTCTTTAAGAACTCAAAGGAGAGTTTTGCAAGATTTCTTCCAAAAAGGTAATCCTTCACCCTTAGACTTACATGTATGGATTTATTATGAGTATGTGAGCAAGAAATAAGTTAAGTGCTTGGAAGCCATAAATACTTAAACTAGATTATTGGATGTTGTAGAGATTTTGTAATAAATTAATTAGAAATAATTGGGTGGATGTGAGTTCATTGATGATTTTAATGGTGCTAAAGAAGGTTGTTTGTAGACAAAGGATGGTTTAGTATCTCTTGTTGGTGGGAAGGAGGGATTGTTGGATGAAGAAACACCATTACTAAAGGTAGTAAAATGCTATGACTCTAGGTGTTTGATAAAATGCCTAAATGACCAAAAATCTAGAAATTTGTTACTAATATTGGTGCAATTGTGTTGTATTGTTGTAGATTAAAATTTGTTTAGTGTGGTGGACCATCATAGTATTATTAAGGGGCAAATTTTAGAATTTGAACCGTCCGGAGGTGGCTTCACTCGCGAAGATCATTTAAAAGCATTGACTTAGTGTCGTCGAGGTAAATATCTTGCCTAACCTTGAGTGGGGGAATTACCTCTTAGGCATTGAGTCTTATATGGAAATTGTGTAATTGAAAATCATGCACATGAGGTGACGAGTATGTACTTGATTTATATGTGCAAATTATATCGGTTGAAATTCGTAGAAGCCCTTATGTACTAAATTGAAAAATTGTTGGAACTTTGTAAATCCGTGATTTGTCATGCCTCAATCCTTGTTTGTCGAGTTTGTATTTTATATTATAATTTGGTGTGATTGCCACTTAGATTTTTATGTGAATTTCGTGTGTTTGTTGATTTGAATATTTCTTGGAAATAATCACATTATGGATTTTTTATCAGCAAATAATTAATTAAATAAGTTTAAATTGAGGCATTTATATATTTATCTAAAATTTGGATTAAAGAAGGTGTTGTCCTATGATGAGTTATTTTTCCATCCTTGTGGTTGGTTTTGAGATTTTATATACTTTGTGGTGAGCCGTGGACTATCTGTTGTGAAATGTATTGACTTTATTGTACCTTTGGAATGGTTGTGTCCTACGGGCAATTTGTAAATATGAGTTGATGATGATGTGATGTTGTGATAATATTCTGTGTGAATTGTTATGTGATTTGGGTTACTGTTATGCGGCATGTAAGGTTGGCATCCCATTGTTCACATTATGCGGGCATAAGGATGGCATTTCACTGTTGTAATGTATGTTGGGATATTGTCTGGGCGGAATGATAATGAAGGCTATTAAATAGAGCGATAAGGGAGGCTATTATAGGGGAGATAAGGGTGGCTATGGGAGTGATAAGGGTGGCTATAGGAGTGATGAGGGTGGCTATTGAAATTATCAGGGCGGAGGGATAAGGGAGGCTATTATAGGAGAGATAAGGGTGGCTATAGGAGAGATAAGGATGGCTATTGTCAGGGATGATATGTGATGATGTGAGGTTACTGTGTTGGTAATATTTATTGGAAGAATTTTATTCAAAATATTATATTGAAAGAATTATATTCGAAAGAGATTTATTTGAAAGGATTATATTTGAAAGATATTTATTTGAAGGGAGTATATCCGAAATATATTTATTGAAAAGCATTATAGTGAGTGTCTTGACTGTACCTATAGAAAAGCATTATAGTGTATACTATATTGCACAATTTATTAGACTAGTGAGTGTCTTGACTGTACCTCGTCACTACTCCATTGAGGTTAGTCTTGATACTTACTGGGTACCGACTGTGGTGTACTCATACTACACTTCTGCATATTTTTGTGCAGACCCAGGTATTGGAGATATCGGACTTGGACAAAGTTAGAGTGGGATCGCAAGGATTCAAGGTAGAGCTGCTTGGTCGTCGCAGTCCCTTGAAGTCTTTCTATTTTATTGTACTGTTAATTATTAATCAAACAGTATTGAGTATTCGATCCTTGAGATTATTTCATGTATTCAGTTAGAGTTCATGACTCAGTATTACCAGTCTTGGGATGTTGTGGGGTTATTGCGTTGGTAATTTTCATGTGATGTTGTGATTTTCCTTGTGTTTATTTTTATATCTTGTGCAACTTGTCTTGTTGTTTCGGTAAACTTGATAAGAGTCTAATCTATGTTGAAACTGTGAGCCTGTGGCTATTGCCGGGAAAAATATGATAATTTTATTATTGGCACGTGAACTGTCCGTGCGGTTGTGATATGAAATGTGGGTACGAGGTGTCGTGAGTAAATAATAATGATATTGGCACGTAAACTGTTCGTGCGGTTGTGATATGAAATGTGGGCACGAGGTGCCGAGAGTAAATGATGATGATAGTGGCACGTGAGTTGTCCGTGCAGTTGTGATAGAAATATAGGAACGGGGTGCCGTGGAAATATGAAAGTGGGCTGAGACCTGTGTTACGTAAGATATGAAAGTGGGCTGAGACCCATATATTGTGATTATGAAATGAGGTGTCACAGGGTGACTTTTATTTGAAAGAATTATATTTAAAATATTTATTGGAAGAATTGTATTCAAAATATTATATTGAAAGAATTATATTCGAAAGAGATTTATTTGAAAGGATTATATTTGAAAGATATTTATTTGAAGGGAGTATATCCGAAATATATTTATTGAAAAGCATTATATCCTGAAGATTATTATTTGAGAAGCATATAGGCGAAAGATTTATATTTGAAGGACTTGATTAATTGGGTGTACTTGTACTTATTATTTGTTGAGCAATATTAATGGTGTTCTTGTTGCCCTGCTGTTTATATTCACTCTTGATTATTATTTTCAACATTGTTATTTGTTTTCTATTATTTTTGTATACTATATTGCACAATTTATTAGACTAGTGAGTGTCTTGATTGTACCTCGTCACTACTCCATTGAGGTTAGTCTTGATACTTACTGGGTACCGACTGTGGTGTACTCATACTACACTTCTGCACATTTTTGTGCAGATCCAGGTATTGGAGATATCGGACTTGGACAAAGTTAGAGTGGGATCGCAAGGATTCAAGGAAGAGATGCTTGGTCGTCGCAGTCCCTTGAAGTCTTTCTATTTTTTTGTACTGTTAATTATTAATCAAACAGTATTGAGTATTCGATCCTTGAGATCATTTCATGTATTCAGTTAGAGTTCGTGACTCAGTATTACTAGTCTTGGGAAGTTGTTGAATATTTTCGTTGTAACTGTTGACACCTGTATTGAATTAAAAAAAATGGCTTGGATTGTAATTATAATCGGCTTACTTAGTCTTAGAGACTAAGTTCCATCATGACGGCTGTGGTAGGATTTTGGGTCGTGACAACGAGCCATCTCTGCAAAAATGGGAAATCTAGGCTCATTGATTTTCCACCACTTTAAGATTTTAAACTCATATGTTTCAGGCTCAATATCTTCAACAAGATATCTATCTAACTCTGATTTAGCACCTAAACCTCTTGTCACTTCCTTATGTCTCTCAAATTCCAATTTCGTTCTCATTGTTCCTGTTTTCAGAAAGCTACCATAACCACTCACAATATCTGTTGTGTTTCCAGATGAAGCAGGTGTAGAACCTTTTGAACTTTTCTTTACATAATAATCAAACAAAGAGTCCATATAATTTTTCACTTCTAATATCAATTTCTTCCCTTCTTTTTCTCTAAACATCCTCACAATTGCAAAAGGAACATAGTCAAGCTTGTTACGAGGATTCAAAATTGATGCAATAAAGATTATCTTGTTCATTTTTTCAGGTTCACCCCAAAATTTGACAAATATTTCTTTCATTGTTTTTGCCATTGCTTTCAAACTAGTATCTTCATCTTCCGTCCACTCTTTCAAAATAAGATCAAGCTCACAAATTTTAATAAAATGCACATTGGAAGTGACATAAATAGAACTAGAGACCCTCAAAGTAAGCAAATAAAAAGTATCAAGAAATTTTACCATTGTTCTCACATTATCCCAGTCAGTAATTGTGAGATCACCTGCACTAGTTCTATCTTCACATACATAGGTACTAAGATGATGCAATAATCCAGTATCAAAGAAACTATATTTGTCAAAGGCAAGCTCAAATTGTTGTGTTGTGTCTAACATCATGTATGTAGAGTTCCATCGAGTAGAAACATCTGAGCATAATGATCTATTGGAAGTTGACTTTTGAGATTCACAACATTCTTTGAACTTTTTAATTCTAGCAGGAGATTGTCTAATGTATCTCACAACTTGTCTAACTCTCTTGATAGAAACACCAATTTCTTTCAACCCATCTTGTACAATGAGATTAAGTATGTGAGCCATATATCTCACATGCAGGTGTTTACTATTCATTATATTAGTTCCCCAAATAGTCAATTGTTTAGACACTTCTCTTACTGTGACATCATTGGAACTAGCATTATCTACCGTTATACTTAATACATTTTCCAAACCCCAATCAAGCAAGCAATTAGTAATAACTGCCGCCATATCATCACCCTTATTATACTTTTATACAATTTCTAATCGCTATCAATAAAGTGAGCAGTAAGAAACATATAGTTTATTCTTTGTGTAGAAGTCCACGTATCTGTCGTAAGACAGATTTTTGGACATGCTTCATTGAAAGACTTCTTCAGCCTTTGTCACGAACCAAACTAACCCCTGTCGTGATGGCGCCTATCGTGGAACTAGGCAAGCCGACTCATTTCCAAAACAAATCGATATTTTCATTTCAAAGATAATTTCAATGCTATTTAACATAACAACCTTCGTAAAGGAGTTCAAATCAAAACAAAAGTGTGGAAATAAAAAGCCCGACATCGGGGTGTCACTAGTCATGAGCAGCTACTACCATTTGTCTAACAATATCAAGACTAACATAGTCTGGAAAATAGCTAAATACAACTAAAGGAATATGAGAGGGAGAAGAGCAGGGGCTACGATCTCCAAGCAGCTACCTTGCTATCCCCGAGAAAATCTGCAACCAGAATACTCAACAACCGCTACCGTGCCCAGCTACACCTGGATCTGCACACAAGGTGCAGGGAGTAACATGAGTACGCCTACTCAGTAAGTAACAACAATAAATAAACATTGAGCAGTAGTGAGGAGCAATAAAGCATATCAAGTTCATATCACAAAAATTCAGTAAAGTACAACATGCTTTAAAAATAATCAGTGTTTGAATCAAATCATCTCGTTTAAACCCGGTTCCAGTAAACATTATTTAAAGATATTTTCCAACAGTTTTTCAAACAAAGGCTAAATGCAAACGTGAGCAAAAATGATGAAATTA
Source organism: Nicotiana otophora (assembly GCA_000715115.1). Lineage (NCBI taxonomy): Eukaryota > Viridiplantae > Streptophyta > Magnoliopsida > Solanales > Solanaceae > Nicotiana > Nicotiana otophora. Next base: position 22,639 of record AWOL01S0085880.1, read on the forward strand.
TAAACAGCCCCTCGGGCAAAACATCACTCATATACAGCCCCTCAGGCAAACCTCACAGTCACTCATGCCTCTCGGGCATACCTCACAATCACTCTTGCCGCTCGGGCATACCTCACAATCACTTTTGTCACTCGGGCATACCTCACAATCACTCATGCCTCTCAGTTACTAAGCACTCGACACTCGTACTCAGTAGATATCTGCGCTCACTGGAGGTGTGTACAGACTCCGTAGGGGCTCCTTCAGCCCAAGCGCTATATCAAGCCAAATCATGGCATAAATCACTCAGGCCATTGACCTATATCAAACATGTTGCGGTGTGCAGCCCGAACCCATAAATATCCTCAAGAATCAGGCCCTCGGCCTCACTTTATCAAAAACCTCTCAAGCCACTCGGGCATTTCAGTAAAAATGGGGCATTCAGCCCAAAACAACATTTATGTGTATCAAACTAGAGTCATAAAACTGAGTTATGCAGTAAACAAGTACAAACATGACTGAGTATAGATTTTCAATCGAAAACAGTGAGAGGATAGTAAGAAAAGGTCCCTAAGGGTCCAAACAGCACTAGCACAAGACCCAAAACATGGCATTCAACCAAATTTACAGAAACTCTTTCTAAAACATATAAGTATCATATAGGTTCAACAAAATATGCAACTTTACAGTTGCTACGGGACGGACCAAGTCACAATCCCCAACAGTGCACACCCACACACCCATCACCTAGCATGTGCGTCACCTCAAAATAGTAGAATGATACGAAATCAGGGGCTTCATACCCTCAGGACTAGATTTACAATCGTTACTTGCCTCAAACCGGTCAAATCTCTACCCCGCAATGCTCTTGCCTCTCGACTCAGCCTCCAAATGCTCTGAATCTATTCACAATTAGTACAATACCATCAGTATACGCTAATGGAATAAATTCCACAAGAAAGATTACCAATTTAGACCAAAACCCGAAATTGGCTCAAACGTCTCAAAATCCGACAAAATTTACAAAACTTGAAATCTCATTCACTCATGAATCTAGTCATACCAAATTTACCAAAATCCGACAACAAAATGCCTTTCAAAACCTCAAAATTCCATCTCAAGAACTCTTCCACTTTGTTCCCCAATTTTTCACCCCAAATCACAATTTAGATGATACAAATCAAGATATAATCATGGAATTTAACCAAAATCAAGTGAGAAATACTTACCCCAATCAACTCCCTGAAAAACCCTTCGAAAATCGCCTAAATCCATGGTCTCTAGCTCAAAATATGCAAAATGAGTCCAAACCCTCAATTTTGGAATTTAACACTGCTGCCCAGATTTTCCTTAATCGCGATCGCGAAAATATCCTCGCGATCGCGAAGCACAAATAGGCTGCTCCACATTTTTACTCTATGCGAACGCGAAATCTCCCATGCGAACGTGTATAACTGCTTACCAAACCTACGCGATCGCATCCTAACTCACGCGATCGTGTAGAGCAATCACCTCGCCTCTTCACCAGCTCGATACCTCTACGCGAATGCGGCACTGTCCACGCGTTCGCGAAGCACAACTTCACACACGCACGCGATCACGTCCCAAACCCTGCGATCGCATAGAACAACTCGCCTCTACCCCTAAATAATCTACGCGATCGTGGACCTACCTATGCGATCGCGTATAAGGAAACCAGAAAGTTCATACCAGCAGATCAACCATTTTGTAAAGTCCAAAAACTATCCGTTAACCATCCGAAACTCATCCGAGGCCCCCGGGACCTCAACCAAATACACCAACCAATCCTAAAACCTCATACAAACTTAGTCAAACCTTCGAATCACTCAAAACAACATCAAAACACCAAATTACCCTCGGATTCAAGCCTAAGAACTTCTAAATTTTCAAATTCGGCAACCGATGCCGAAACCAACCAAACCACGTCCGAATGACCTCACATTTTGCACACACGTCACAAATGACACTACGAACCTATTCCAACTTCCGAAATCCCATTCCGACCCTGATATCAAATTTTCCACTGCCGACCAAAAATCGTCAAATTTCCAATTTCGCCAATTCAAGCCTAATTTTACCACGGACCTCCAAATTATATTCTGGACGCACTCCTAAGTCCAAAATCACCTAACGGAACTAAAGGAACTATCAGAATTTAAATCCGAGATCGTTTATATATAGGTCAACATCTAGTTGACCTTTCCAACTTAAGGTTCTAAATAAGAAACTAAGTGTCTCATTCCACTTCGAAACCACTCCGGACCCGAACCAACTAACTCGGTATATCATAATATATCTTAAGAGCATAAAGGAAATAGAAATGGGGGAAACAGGGCTATAACTCCCGAAACGACCGAAATGGGGGTACAAAATAGTGATATCATAGTCCTTAAGAAGCTCCAACCATCTCCGCTGACGAAAATTAAGATCCTTCTGCTTGAATAGATGTTTCAGACTCCGGTGATTAGTATAGATCTCACAATGAACCCCATACAAATAATGACGCCAAATCTTCAAGGCGTGAACAATGGCTGCTAACTCAAGATCTTGGACAAGATAGTTCTTCTCATGGGTCTTCAACTAGCGCAAGGCATAGGCAATCACCCTACCCTCCTGCATCAAAACACAACCAATGCATATCCTTGAGTCATCACAATACACGGTGTAAGAACCTGAAGCTGATGGCAGAACTAATACTGGAGCTGTGGTCAAAGCAGTCTTGAGCTTCTGAAAGCTCTCCTCACACTCATCCGACCACCTGAATGGAGCACCCTATTGGGTTAATCTGGTCAAGGGCGATGCAATAGATGAAAATTCCTCCACAAAGCGACGGTAATAACTCGCCAAACCAAGGAAGCTCCTAATCTCCATGTCTAAGGACGGTCTAGGCCAACTCTGCACCGCCTCTATCTTCTTCGGATCCACCTGAATACCCTCACTGGACACCATGTGTCCCAAAAATGCAACGGAACTGAGACAAAACTCAAACTTGGAGAACTTTGCATAAAGCTTCTCCTCCCTCAATCTCTGTAATAAAATCCTCAAATGGTGAGCGTGCTCCTCCTGGCTACGAAAGTACACCAGGATGTCATCAATGAATACAACAACAAATGTGTCCAGATAGGGTTGAAATACATTGTTCATCAAATGCATGAACGTTGCTGGGGCATTGGTCATCCCAAAAGACATCACTAAGAACTCAAAATGGCCATATCGGGTCCTGAATCCCGATATCTTCAACTGGTGATAACCGGACCTCAAATCAATCTTAGAGAACACCCTCGCTCCCTGAAGCTGGTCAAATAAATCATCAATATGAGGCAAAGGATACTTGTTCTTGACTGTGACCTTGTTCAACTGCCTGTAATCATTACACATTCTCATGGAACCATCATTTGTCTTCACAAATACAATCGGTGCACCCCAAGGTGACATACTAGGCCAAATAAACCCCTTATCAAGGAGTTCATGAAGTTGTTCTTTCAATTCCTTCAACTCCGACAGTGCCATACGATACGGTGGAATAGAAATGGGCTGAGTGCTCGGCACCAAATTGATACCGAAGTCAATATCCCTGTCAGGCGGCATGCTCGGCAGATCTGCTGGAAACACATCCGAAAAATCACGTACCACCAGAACAGAATCAATGACAGGAGTCTCTGCACTAACATCCGTCACAAAAGCCAAATAAGATAGGCAACCCTTCTCAACCATAAGTTAAGCCTTCAAATATGAAATCACCCTACTTGGTACATAATCTACAAAATCGCTCCACTCAACCCTCGGAAATCTCAGCATAGCCAAAGTCACCGTCTTAGCGTGATAATCTAGAACAGCATGACATGGAGATAACCAATCCATACCCAATATCACATCAAAGTCAACCATACTGAGAAGCAAAAGATCCACTTAGGTCTCCAGACCCCCAATAGTCACCACACATGACCGATATACGCGGTCCACAACAATAGTATTGCCCACAGGAGTAGATACATGAACAGATGAAACTAAAGACTCACGAGGCATATCCAAAAAATGGGCGAAATACGAGGAAACATATGAATACGTGGAACTAGGGTCGAATAATACTGAGGCATCTCTGTGACAAACAGAGACAATACATGTAATCACAACATCTAAATCAATAGCATCTGGTCTGGCAGGGAGGGCATAGAAACGGGCCTGGCCACCCCCTGATCTGCCTCCCTCTCTAGGGCGACCCCTAGCTGACTGACCTCCACCCCGAACTGGCAGGGCAGGTGTTGAAGTAACTGGTGCTGAAGTCGAAGGCTGACTCCTATGCTAAGATAGACCTCCATGACAATGAGTACACTGCCTCCACATATGCCCAAACTCCCCACACTCAAAACAACTCCCTGGTGCTAGTGGCGGGAACTGAAGAGAGCCCCGAGCACTGGGATAACCAGTAGAAGAACCTGGCATAGAGGAGCCCTGAACTGGTGGAGCACGGGATGAACTTTGAGCTGGAATGGCACTAAGTGATGAGTGGCCCTAATGAGAACTGTGAGAACCATGGCCAGATGATGCACCACGGTGAAATGGCCGAGCTGACAGAGCCTGTCTGAAATGACGACCTCTACCATGCTGGAACTGACCCCCAAAAGGAGCACCGTTGAATCCAACCTGACCACGAGGCCTCTTGGCCTCCCTCTCAACCCTCTCCTGATCGCGAACCATCTCAATCTGCCGAGCAATGTCAACAACCTTATCAAAAGTAGCACCTGAAACCCTCTCTCTGGTCATGAGCAACTGTAGCTGATAAGTGAGACCATCAATAAACCTCATGATCCTCTCCCCGTCCGTGGGAACCAACCAGATAGCATGACGGGACAACTCAGAGAACTGCATCTCATACTGTGTCACAGACATATCACCCTGGCAAAGCCTCTCAAACTATCTGCGCAGCTCCTTTCTGTGGGATCGAGGCACGAACTTCTCCAAAAAGACCACGGAGAACTCCTGCCAAGTAAGGGGTGCTGCGCCAACAGGCCTACGCCTCTCGTAAGTCTCCCACCATCTGAGTGCAGTCCCGGAGAACTAAAAAGTAGTGAATGAGACCCCATAAGTTTCCAGAATACCAGCAGTACGGAGTATCCTCTGACACATGTCCAAGAAGTCCTGAGCACCCGCTCTCTCTGTGCCACTGAAAGGTGGTGGCAGGAGTCTCCCAAACCTCTCCAACCTACGCTGATCATCCTCAGGCATAGCAGGAACCACATAATCCTGTGCAGCTGTAATCGGCTGGGCTGGTGGTGCATCCGGTGTCTGAAGTTCCTAAATAACCTGCTCGGGTGTGCGAGAGACGGGAGTCTGAGTGCCTCCCCCGGCCTGAGAAGTGGCTGCAGCCGTCGAGATAGAGACCGCCTGAGCAAGGCCGGTACACGCTGTCGGAATCTGAGTTAGGGCCTCCTGAAGGCTTAGAATCAATATAGGTACAGGTGGTGCATGAGCTAGTGCATCAATAACTGGAACCCGATCCTAACCTGGGACAACTGGTGGATCTGCAGGTACTGCCCCAGCTGTTGTACAGGCTGCACCTCTGCCCCTACCATGACCTCTACCGCGGCCTCGGCCTCTCACGACCCTGGCTGGTGGTACCGGTGGCTGGCCGTCCTGACAGGTAGCATGAGTCCTCACCATCTGTGAGAGAATGAAGCAACAAATGGTTAGTTACTAGAATCAACAGATTCGCACGATAAGAATTCAAGAATGTAGAGTTTCCTAAAGGTTCTACAGCCTCTCGAAGATAAGTACAGACGTCTCCGTACTGATCCTCAAGACTCTACTAAACCCCCTCATGACTCGTGAGACCTATATAACCTAGGCTCTGATACCAATCTGTCACGACCCAAACTAACCCCTATCATGATAGCGCATATCGTGGAACTAGGCAAGCCGACTCATTTCCAAAACAAACCGATATTTTCAATTCAAATATAATTTAAATGCTATTTAACATAAAAACCTTCGTAAAGGAGTTCAAATCAAAACAAAAGTACGGAAAATAAAAGCCCGACATCGGGATGTCACTAGTCATGAGCAGTTACTACCATTTGTCTAACAATATCAAGACTAACATAGTCTGGAAAATAGCTAAATACAACTAAAGGAAGATAAGAGGGAGAAGAGCAGGGGCTGCGATCGCCAAGCAGCTATTTTGCTATCCCTGAGAAAATCTGCAACCAGAATAATCAACAACCGTTACCATGCCCAGCTACACCTGGATCTGCACACAATGTGCAGGGAGTAACGTGAGTACGCCAACTCAGTAAGTAACAACAATAAATAAATAAATACTGAGCAGTAATGACGAGCAATAAAGCATATCAAGTTCATATCACAAAAATTCAGTAAAGTACAACATGCTTTAAAAAATATCAGTGCTGAATCAAATCATCTCGTTTAGACCCGGTTCCAGTAAAAATTATTTAAAGATATTTTCCAACAGTTTTTCAAATAAAGGCTCAATGCAAAGGTGAGCAAAAATGATGAAATAATAAACAGCCCCTCGGGCAAAACATCACTCATATACAGCCTCTCAGGCAAACCTCGCAGTCACTCGTGCCTCTCGGGCATACCTCACAATCACTCTTGCCACTCGGGCATACCTCACAATCACTTTTTCCACTCGGGCATACCTCACAATCACTCATGCCTCTCAGTCACTAAGCACTCGGCACTCGACACTCAGCACTCGCATTAAGTAGGTACTTGTGCTCACTGAAGGTGCACAGACTCCGGAAGGGCTCCTTCAGCCCAAGCGCTATATCAAGCCAAATCATGGCATAAATCACTCAGGCCCTCTGCCTATATCAAACATGCTGTGGCGTGCAGCCCGATCCCATAAATATCCTCACAAATCAGGCCCTCGGCTTCACTCTGTCATAAACCTCTCAAGCCACTCGGGCATTTCAGTAAACATAGGGCATTCAGCCCAAAACAACATTTATGTGCATCACAATAGAGTCATAAAACTGAGTTATGCAGTAAACAAGTACAAACATGACTGAGTATAGATTTTCAATCAAAAACAGTGAGAGGATAGTAAGAAAAGGTCCGTAAGGGTCCAAACAGCACTGGCACAAGGCCCAAAACATGGCATTCAGCCCAATTTATAGAAACTCTTTCTAAAACATATAAGTATCATATAGTTTCAACAAAGTATGCAACTTTACAGTTACTACGGAACGGATTAAGTCACAATCCTCAACAGTGCACGCCCACACGCCCATCACTTAGCATGTGCGTCACCTTAAAATAGTAGAATGATACGAAATCCGGGGTTTCATACCCTCAGGACTAGATTTATAATTGTTACTTACCTCAAACCGGTCAAATCTCTACCCCGCAATACTTTGCCTCTCGACTCGGCCTCCAAATGCTCCGAATCTATTCACAATCAGTATAATACCATTAGTATACGCTAATGGAATAAATTACACAAGAAAGACTACCAATTTAGACCAAAAATCCGAAATTGGCTCAAACCCGGCCACCATGCCCAGCTACACCTGGATCTGCACATAATGTGCACGGAGTAACGTGAGTACGCCAATTTAGTAAGTAACAACAATAAATAAATACTGAGCAGTAGTGACGAGCAATAAAGCATATCAAGTTCATATCACAAACATTCAGTAAAGTACAACATGCTTTAAAAAATATGAGTGCTTGAATCAAATCATCTCGTTTAGACCCGGTTCCAGTAGAAAGTATTTAAAGATATTTTCAAACAGTGTTTCAAACAAAGGCTCAATGCAAAGGTGAGCAAAAATAATGAAATAATAAACAGCCCCTCGGGCAAAACATCACTCATATACAGCCTCTCAGGCAAACCTCGCAGTCACTCATGCCTCTCGGGCATACCTCACAATCACTCTTGCCACTCGGGCATACCTCACAATCACTTTTTCCACTCGGGCATACCTCATAATCAATCATGCCTCTCAGTCACTAAGCACTCGGCACTCGACACTCAGCACTCGCATTCAGTAGGTACTTGTGCTCACTGAAGGTGCACAGACTCCGGAAGGGCTCCTTCAGCCCAAGCGCTATATCAAGCCAAATCATGGCATAAATCACTCAGGCCCTCTGCCTATATCAAACATGCTGCGGCGTGCAGCCCGATCCCATAAATATCCTCACAAATCAGGCCCTCGGCCTCACTCTGTCATAAACCTCTCAAGCCACTCGGGCATTTCACTAAAACAGGGCGTTCAACCCAAAATATTTATATGCATAAAAATAGAGTCATAAATCTGAGTTATGTGGTAAACAAGGATAAACATGACTGAGTATAGATTTCAATCGAAAATAANTGCATCAAAATAGAGTCATAAAACTGAGTTATGCAGTAAACAAGTACAAACATGACTGAGTATAGATTTTCAATCAAAAACAGTGAGAGGATAGTAAGAAAAGGTCCGTAAGGGTCCAAACAGCACTGGCACAAGGCCCAAAACATGGCATTCAGCCCAATTTATAGAAACTCTTTCTAAAACATATAAGTATCATATAGTTTCAACAAAGTATGCAACTTTACAGTTACTACGGAACGGATTAAGTCACAATCCTCAACAGTGCACGCCCACACGCCCGTCACTTAGCATGTGCGTCACCTTAAAATAGTAGAATGATACGAAATCCGGGGTTTCATACCCTCAGGACTAGATTTATAATTGTTACTTACCTCAAACCGGTCAAATCTCTACCCCGCAATACTCTTGCCTCTCGACTCGGCCTCCAAATGCTCCGAATCTATTCACAATCAGTATAATACTATTAGTATATGCTAATGGAATAAATTCCACAAGAAAGACTACCAATTTAGACCAAAAATCCGAAATTGGCTCAAACCCGCCCCCCGGGCCCACGTCTCAAAATCCAAAAAGATTTACAAAAGTTGAAAGCCCATTGACTCACAAGTCTAGTCATACCAAATTTACCAAAATCCGACAACAAAATCCCCTTCAAAAGCTCAAAATTCCATCTCAAAACTCTTCCACTTTTTTCCCCAATTTTTCACTCCAAATCATAATTTAGATGATAAAAATCAAGATATAATCATGGAATTTAACCAAAACCAAGTGAGAAACACTTACCCCAATCAACTCCCAGAAAATCCCTTCAACAATCGCCTAAATCCGTGGTCTCTAGCTCAAAATATGAAAAATGAGTCCAAACCCTCGATTTTGGAATTTTACACTACTGCCCAAATTTTCCTTAATTGCGATCGCGGAAATATCCTCGCGATCACAAAGCATAAACAGGCTGCTCCACATTTTTACTCTATGCGAACACGGAATCTCCCATGCGAACACGTATAACTGCTTCCCAAACCTACGCGATCGCATCCTAACTCACACGATCGCGTAGAGCAATCACCTCGTCTCTTCACCTACGCGAACGCGATACTGTCCATGCGTTCGCGAAGCACAACTTCACAAACGCACGCGGTCGCATCTCAAAACTTGCGATCGCATAGAACAACTCGCCTATGCCCCCAAATAAGCCTACGCGATCGCGGACCTACCCACGCGATCGCGTATAAGGAAACCAGAAAGTTCATACCAACAGATCAACCATTTTGCAAAGTCCAAAAACTCTCCGTTAACCATCCGAAACTCACCCGAGGCCCCCGGGACCTCCACCAAACATACCAACCAATCCTAAAACCTCATACAAACTTAGTTGAACCTTCTAATCACTCAAAACAACATCAAAACATCAAATTACCCTCGGATTCAAGCCTAAGAACTTCTAAATTTCCAAATTCGGCAACCGTTACCGAAACCAACCAAACCATGTATGAATGACCTCAACTTTTTCACACAACATTACAAATGACACTACGAACCTACTCCAACTTTCGAAATCCCATTCCGACCCCGATATCAAATTTTTCACTGCCAACCAAAAATCGCCAAATTTTTAATTTCGCCAATTCAAGCCTAATTCTACCACTGACCTCCAAATCACATTCCGGACGCACTCCTAAGTCCAAAATCACCTAACGGAGCTAAAGGAACCATCAGAATTCGAATCCGAGATCGTTTACACAAAGGTCAACATTCGGTTGACTTTTCCAACTTAAAGTTCTAAATAAGAGACTAAGTATCTCATGCCACTCTGAAACCACTCCGGACCCGAACCAACTAACCCGGTATATCATAATATAGCTTGAGAGCATAAAGGAAACAGAAATAGGGAAAACATGTCTATAACTCTCGAAACGACCGGCCGGGTCGCTACAGACTTTGTCTTTGTTCACAATAAAGTTCATAACAATCTCTTTTCAATGTTCTACGAGAAGGAATTTGAAATTGAGGTATTGTGACTCCTATAAACTTTTTAAATCGTTCCTTTTCAACAAAACTAAATGGCATTTCATCCAAACTTATCATTTGAGCTAAAGCTCTCCTACTAAGTGCTTGATCAAATTTCCAAGTGGTAAGCACCCCTTCATTCACCCCATTTGAAGCTGGTAGAAAGCTTAGTTGTGTTTGACTAATTTTCATGTTGCGCGGTATTTTGGGATACTTAGTGAGATGATTTTTCATTGATGTAGTACAATTATCTTTCGTAGCAGCTGCATAAGTTTTTTCACAATGCTTACATTTTGCTCTAGTAGCTCCACTAGGATCAACATACTTCTCAAAATGGTTCCAAGTATCAGATCTAGGTTGCATGACTTTCCTTTTCTTTGGAGCTTCATCAGGACTGAGACATTCAGTATTTGGTATGATATCATTTGAACCCCCACCTTCGCTTACCCTACTTTCATTTTCTGCCATCTACGAAAATAAAAACAAGGAGAACACTATAATACTAAGCATGAATATATAAACTAAGCTATAATAATGCGAAAAAGGAAGTTAGAGGAGGAGACAAAAATAAGCACAAAATTAAATGGGGAGACAGAAACAATAAGAGAGCAAGGAGACAGAAAATGGACATCAAATTCAAGAGTCAAGATCTTTCAACAATATACATGCACCTTTAAGTCTTTAACTACTAATTTTTAGCAGAAACAAATAAGAAAAAATTTAATAAAATGAGAGAAACAAAAGAAGATTGTCGAGGACAAAGAACAAAAAAGACAAAATGAGCGAAATATAACAAAAAATAAGCTTACCTGGACAACAACAAGAAATTTGACGACAATGAAAACTGTTGGAGCACCACCGGCACAAGTGTATCAATGGCGATAGAGACTAGAGAGGCGCAATAGAAGTTTGAAGAACCCTAGCATCTTAGAATGAAATGGAGGTTTTATTAGAGTGTAAGTATTAAGAGTTAAGAATGGGAAAAGCTGATTGATCTACGTATTTGAGTTGGGCCTTTGTCTTTGATGGAACTTAAAATTGGGCTTAATATTATTAATTTATTACATATGGGCTTAGCCTATATATAGTTTAAAGAATTCATTTGCTAATAATTCAGTTTTTCGATTAACCAAACCAAATAAATCAATAATCGACAACCGAACCGAAAAACTAAATTTTTAAAATTTTAAATTGAAACCGACCGAAAAGATCGTATAACCGAAATCGAAATTAAAATATTTTCTGTTCGGTCGGTATCTTCGGTTATAACCGATATATGCCCACCCCTAATTACTGTAGCAGCAATGAAGAAAACCCTAGAGCTCAAAACAACATAAAGGCGACGAACAACGCTAACCTTTAAAAAGCATATGTTATGTCCAAAATCCAAATCAAAGAAAGATTATATAATCAACGCCCGGTAACAATGACTGAACCTCTTTCCTTGCAACTCGAACAAATCCAACAACTCGTTAAAACCCAAAATATCAGTGAAATATAACGACAATTTGAGGTTTTAACTAGGTTTATTCAAAGAAACATTCATCTTATCCCTTCAATTTTAGTCGGGAAGATTGAATTTCAGATGGATTTGAGATTAGGGCTTTTTTGTCGACTTGGGAATTTTTTACGGGGTGGTTGAAATGAACTGATAAGGAAAATAGGTTGGGGTAAATATTTGACTAGAAACGATGTCATTTTTAAACGTAAAATGGTTAAAATAATTAATTATAGTCAAACTAATAATACTCTCTTAAGTCTTCATTTAAATATGTGGCATCACCAGATGGCGCGTGCATTCTACATAACATAGAATTACTGGGATATGGCTCACAAGGGTGCACAAAATATCAGTCCTAACAAATATAGGGTAGTATTGGAATACCCGTAAAGGTTGAGTAGGAAACTTATTTATATGGACAAGTTCAAGGAGCATCTAATGTATTATCCCATATATTTATCATATGGATGTTGATGAATATGTGGTAGTACAAAATTAATTAAGAGCTATGAAAGAGTCAATTATTACTATTTTGAAGAAATATAATTGATTATAAATAAGGTATTGTATTGTAGTAAGTCTCAAAGAAATTTATTGAGTTTTTAAAGTATTCGCGAAAGCGGTTGGTTATAGTGAGACTATAAATAAAGGAAAAAATTTATATCTTTTATTTTTAGTACTTGTAGCGGGGTAATATGTATGCGAAAAGTTACCCGCTTTATTCTCCAGTTTGTATTACATAAATAAAAGAATATCATAATAAAGTAAAAGTTTATTGATATAAAAGCCCATATCATAATAAACTTGAAGTTTATTGATAATTGCACATATCATGGTGTAAACTTGAAGTTTATCAATATTGATAATTTATTCAGTAGGCATAATTGGTTTAGCCATGTTAATTTAAGTATGATGTACAAAAATAAAAGAGAACTCGCATAGGTAAATATTAAAGAACTAGAAAGTTATTTACGAATTCTCTTATATTGCTTGTTCTCGTTAATTAATTGTAATGACCCGGCTGGTCGTTTTGAGTATTACAACCCAGTTTCCCCATTTACTGCTCAATTTGGGATTACAGTTATTGTGTGACTTGTTGTGGTAATTGGTTCGGTTCCGGTAAGGTTTTGGAATGAATTGGAACACTTAGTTCCAAGGTTTAAAGCTTAAGTTAAAATAGTGACCGGATATCGACTTATATGTAAACGACACCGAAATGGAGTTTTAATGATTCCAATAGCTCTGTATGGTGATTTTTCACTTAGGAGTGTGTCCGAAAAATTGTTTGGAGGTCCGTAGTGGAATTAGGCTTGAAATGGCGAAAGTTGAATTTTTGGGAAGTTTGACCGAGAGGTTGACTTTTTGATATTGGGGTCGGAATCCGATTCTAGAAATTGGAATAGGTCCGTAATGTGAAATGTGACTTGTGTGCAAAATTTGAAGTCATTTCGGATTGATTTGATGTGTTTCGGCACAAGATATAGAATTTGAAAGTTCAAAGTTCGTTGATTTTGAATTGAAGTGTAATTCATCGTTTCGATGTTATTAGGTGTGATTTGAGGCCTCGAATAGGTCCGCATTATGTTATGTGACTTGTTGGTATATCTGGACGGGGTCCCGAGTGGCTCGAATGAGTTTCGGACGAAGTTTGAATCATTTTCATTTCATGTTGCACTGCTGAAGATTTTTGGTTCTGGTGTGATCGCACCTACGGAAATGGGCTCGCAACTACGATGGTCGCAGGTGCAACGATTGTGGCGCAGAAGCGAGATGGCTGGAAGCTGAGGATTTTCGCATCTGCGATGTCTTTCCCGCAGATGCGGCCTCGCAATTGCGATGATGTCCTAGCAGATGCGCAAACTGGGCAGGCGAGTGAAGTCCGCAAATGCAACATTTTGCTCGCACAAGCGGAGGCGCGGGTGCGCAAATATTGTCTGCAGATGCGGATTAACTGGACAGAACCCCTTAAATTTGAGGGTTCGCGATTTTTTACTCATTTTTTGGATTTTGGAGCTCGGTTTGGGAGATTTTGGAAAGGAATCTTTCCGCACAACTTGGGGTAAGTGTTATTGACTCCCTTGTGATAATATTCCATGAATCTATCTTAATTTTTAATAATTGGTTGATGAATTTAAAGATAAAATTGGGGATGTTAGCCTAAAGTTCATAATACGAATTTTTGAGATTTGAACATTGACTTGGAGTCGGAATTAAGTGAAATTAGTATGGTTGAACTTGTAATTGGATGAGTTGTCGGATTTTGTGAGTTTCGTAAAATTTCGAGACGTGGGCCCTACGGGTGATTTTTGGGGCATATTTTCGGATTTTGTGAAAAATACTAGTATTTTGATATGGAATTAATTCCTATAAATTTTGTGGGCTGAATCAAATTAATTGTGACTAGATTCAAGCCGTTCGGAAGTTGATACGCGCATAATGGGATTTGTGGAGCATTGTTTAGCTTGCTCGGCATTGGATTTGGCTTGTTCGAGGTAAGTAATAGTTTTAAATCTGGTCCTGAGGGTATGAAACCCCGGATTTTTGTGTCATGTGACTACTTTGGAGGTGACGCACATGTTAGGTGACAGGCGTATGGGCATGAACCGAGAGGATTGTGACTTGGTCTGTCCCGTGGAAAACTGTAAAGTTAAAAAACTTGTTGTTAGCTATGTGCTCTCTATGTGTTATGAAAATTTGACTATAAGTCACATTAGAAACCATGTTTAGGCTAAATGTTGGTATTGTTGGGACCCACAGAGGTCGTGTACATGTTGAACTATCTGCTTAATTGTTGTTTTGTACTCAGTCAAAGTTTACTTATTTATTTTATCTCAATCTCTATTGTTCATTATTGATGCATCATGTCATTGTTGTTTGGGATGATTTCATGATTATTGAGAGCCCAAAAGACTAGAGAGATTTATGACTGAGTGAGGCCGAGGGCCTGATTGTGAAATATTATATTATAGCACGTGAGTTGTCCGTGCAGCACGTGAGTTGTGCGTGCGGGATATTATAGCATGTGAGTTGTACGTGCAGCACGTGAGTTGTCCGTGCGGATCCTTATATTATACTATAGCACGTGAGTTGTCCGTGCGGATCCTTATATTATACTATAGCACGTGAGTTGTCCGTGAAGCACATGAGTTATCCGTGCGGATCCAGATATTTATACTATGGCACGTGAGTTGTCCGTGCTTATAGCGCTTGGGTTGTAGCCCCTCATGAGTCTGAACACCCCAGTTGGCGCGGGTACCCATTGAGTGTGAGTGCTGAGGGCTGAGAGCCGAGTGATTGAGCTATTGTGACGAGTTGAGTGATTGTTGCCTGAGAGGCTGTACTTTCTTTCATTTATCGTTGCACTTAGTTTCAATCTGTCATTGTTGTGAAATTCTCTGAAAGATTTTATATTCGGATTACATGAACTTGAATTGTATAATTTGATTTGACTTAAACTGCTGGATTTGAAAGCATGTCTATTCTCTATTGGAATTATTGAAAATGGACTATAACTGTGTAGCTCGTCATTATCTTCAGTTCCTTAGTTATTATTGTTACTTGCTGAGTTGGTTGTACTCATACTACACCCTGCACTTTGTGTGCAGATTCAGGTGTTCCCGGCCATAGCGAGTGTTGATTTCTTTCGCACAGTTGATTTTCCGGAGATTCAGAGGTAGTTGCCGTGTTTCGTTGACCTTGACTCTCCTTCCCTATCTCCTTATTTACTGCANCTGTTGCCTGAGAGGCTGTACGTTCTTTCATTTATCATTGCACTTAGTTTCAATCTATCATTGTTGTGAAATTCTCTGAAAGATTTTATATCCGGATTACATGAACTTGAATTGTATAATTTGATTTGACTTAAACTGCTAGATTTGAAAGCATGTCTATTCTCTATTGGAATTATTGAAAATGGACTATAACTGTGTAGCTCGTCATTATCTTCAGTTCCTTAGTTATTATTGTTACTTGCTGAGTTGGTTGTACTCATACTACACCCTGCACTTTGTGTGCAGATTCAGGTGTTCCCGGCCATAGCGAGTGTTGATTTCTTTCGCACAGTTGATTTTTCGGCCCTGGAAAATTTCACTTTCTTGTATTCTATCGTGCGGAATTGATTCAGCTTGAAACATAACTCTTTGAATTCCTTCCACGTATTTTGTATGTGCATATGAGCGCTCGTTATCAGTTGCGCATCACCAACTTGTGATTCTATGAACGAGGTTCAAAAGGTGTATTATGTGTTTTGGTGATGGGCCAGTCTGGAGGACTTGAGGCTGGGGTTAGACCGCAGCTTATGCTCGGTAGTTTCGATTGTGAGAACTTGTGCATATGGACCTCTATATCCAGTAATATCCCCACGAGTAGGATTTGTGGCTCGATGAGCTATTGAATGTCTATATGGTAAGTATGATGTGACTGCAGGATGTGTTCAGATGGGTTGAATATGACGAATAAAGTTTGCTTATGACTCAAGAGTTTGCTATTGGGTACTTGATTTCTGTCTTGATTTGACGTATAGTCTCGAGTTGTGTGTGTATTGAAGGATCTTTCACGTTGTTAAATTGTAGTACGAATTAAATTCTCATGTCTTGTCAATGAGTTTGGACTCAAGAAAAGCAAGTGATTGTGTAGTAATTGTGGTTGCGAATGGGCATTTCTAATGCGATGGCTCGAGAAAGATGATCTTCGAAGAGGCTTAGAGTTGGTAAAATTTTATTGGTTCAGGTGCGAAATAGAGTCATTTTGATTTGATGCAACAGTTGGGCAGAAAAGTATGAGGGAAGACATGACGGGAAATGTTTTGCGATGGTTAAAGTACTAGCAGGTCAAGTAGGAGAAGTAGAGGTTGAGAAGTTGCTTAAAGGAGATGATTTACCAAAGTCAGAGTGGCAGATTAGCATATGGATTCTATGGTAGGGTAGTTGCGTGCCTTGAGAAAGTGTAGAACGGTTTGGAATCGTGATAGAATGTGATTTAACCTACAGACTTTATTTGGAGTGATGGTTACTGTACGGAGAAAGATTGAATATGGAAGAAAGGAATTTGTTTGAAATGAAGAGGGATGTGAAGATCTGATTATTGTTTCAGGCGCAATATGACTTGAGTTCGGAAGGTATTGTTGAACTTTCAGTTGAAGTCAATAGGTAAAGTGCAGACTTATACAAATAGTGGGCGAGCATGAGCTCAAGAGAATTTACTGATTACGTAGTTATTGCACCCAGTGCAGCGTCGTTGGAAGATGTTGGTAAGGAATTTCCCAGGTGGGTTATCTCCTGTGAGCAGTTAGCGGTGGCGTGATGTTGATGAAGCTTCTGCGAGGAATATTACTTGCTACCCGGTAAGAGGTCGAGTGTGTGACTGTGGCTGGTGATTCAGAATGTTCATGAAAAGCTTAACAAAAGACTTCGAGAAGTCTGGCGGGTTAACGGTGCGAGATCTTGGTAATTGAAAAGGAGAAATCCTTGCGGATTCTAATTTTATATAATTGCAGCTTAAGGCTAAATGGGGGAGCCTGCTATTGACAATTTGATTTCATGGTTATGTTTAAATTTTAGTTTTAGTCTGAGGCATACTTGTGATTTAGTTATGACCTACAGAGGTGGAGATCGAGGATGACTCGGGTGAGTAAATTCCTGGATACGGGTTACATTGCACTTTATGGAAATATGAAAATTATGAAATGAGTAAGTTGTGATTTTGAAGGATGTGGTGCACACGAAGTATGAATTTGATTGGTCGTGATAATGCAGGGTTACTTATTTGAGTGTTGATTGTGCTAAAGGAGCACATGTCTTTCGACCTGTTTGGGGCAGAGTAAATTAGATTCAAGCAGAATGGATGAGTCTCGAGAGGGTTCTAATGGATTCAAAATGTATTTGTGGGAATTGAAAATTTTTCAAATTTGTATATCACTGGAATCAGTTACTTACATTGGATGGTATCGGGACATGCAGTAATCCTATTTGACTATGGATTCTACACTTTAGTATAAGGAAGGTAAGAAGAACAATTTTAAATTCACATAAGGTATTTTCAGAGTGAGTGTTACAGTTGGGGTATTTATCAAGGTGCTTAAGAAAAATACAACTGCTTAAGTGTCGTAGGGCATTGTGGTTCTATGCTAAGGTTTGTGGGGTGAATTGTGGCTACAAATCGTGGTGATTTAGCAAGGAGAAGTATCAATCTGAAGATAGATTCGGAAGGGACTCGGAGAAAATAGTACAGCATGGTAATAGATATGATCGGTTCTTTTGCGTGCTTATGATGTGGGGGTTTTCTACAGGTTCTTTGTGGCAATACTCTTGGATTTGGCGACCTGCGTGGCTGGGTTGAATTAGAGAGATTCGGTTCTAATAGCTTGGTTGTGTGCAAACGGGTTTCGAAGAGTTCTCAATGGTTTTTACCACGGTTCGAGGAGTATATTATCTGTTGGCGTAGGAATATTTTGTGTATTGGGATTTTCTCTAGGAGGAGATCAAATGGAAGGTTTCTGATTGATCGGGTATGTGTTCTGCTTGTGACTCAGCGTGATTATGAGATTCTTGTACTCTTCACAGAATGGCATGGTAGACGCGGTGTATTGTGTGGGATTGAGATTTGCAGGTGCAAGGTCACAGTTCAGTTTTGAAGGGAAGGACATAAATTCGTAAGCAGCATGGACGGTTTCAGATGACTAGGTAAATGATACAATTAATCGATATGGCCTGATGAGAGTATACATTTCAGAAGGGGCAATGTGTTTTGATTCATCGATACTTCATTGGTATTGCGGCACTCTCCTGGTTGATCGAGTGTTGATATTCAAATTTTGCTATATAGCACGGGAGAATTATAGAAGCATTTCTCGTGGGATGATCGTGTATAAAAGATGTGTTAGACATTCAGCAGTGGAGTTGGCATCAGATATGGTGATTCGTTGTTCTATGGATTTGGAGACTGGGAGTCCTCAGGAGCAGATTATTTCATGGTTGTGGACTGTGAAGTCATGGCTGAAGCTAGCCAGATGATAGTATGTATTATGATTCGGTTGTTGTTGAGCTTATTCATGTTCTGAGATGATCTGCGAGTTACTTTTCTATTCTATAGGGAGTTGTGATTCATTGGTTATATGCACATATGGTGCGGCTCCATTAGGGCCTTATGGCGGAATTTGAGCGAGAAGAGTATTGGGTATTTCTTGGTTGATGGAGCATCGGTTATGTTCTTTTGGGTTTTGTGTAGCATTGTGTCATTTGCTTCTCCGTGGTTATGGTAATGCATTTGGAGTACTTGATGTCGAATTGTGCATGGTTATTGATTTTTAGCATATTTCTTATGGACCAGTATTTGGATAGGGTCACGCATTGCAGCAGAGTTATGTTAAGATCTGATCCTTTGTGTTAGATTCGTGTGTTTTGGTTTTACGGTATGTGATAGGTGCTTAGCATTGCGTGGTGGTGGTACTTGTGGAGCTTGCGGGACAGTTCTCCCGTCTGAATCAGTTTTCCATGATTAAGTACATTTGGATTGTTGCTTATTGGTGCACGGATTGCACGGGTTATGGCTTTAGATTTTATTGATGTGTCATGTCACTAGAGTGGTCGTGTTGGATGAGATGATATCATTGGACTAGAATGGGTACTATCAGGTTTGCTTACGGTATGTTCGGAAGGATAGTATTGAAAGTTGGCTCAGAAAGCGATTATGGTTCTGGTTGGGGCGAGAGAGCTCTGTGACTTGTTGATCTGGTAAGTGGTCATGACATTTCGCGTGTTTCTTTTATTATCAACAGTGTACGGAGGTTTTGGGATGAGGTTTGGTTCGATATGGGTTTTATACTAGTACTTGGTTGGTTTTGATTAGTTACTGGTGATCAGAAATGGTGCTACGAGCATGCAAGTTGTGTAATATGTTAGTTGATTATATCTGTGGTTATAGTTATAGCTCGATGCAGCTTGTTCAGACTTATACGGTGTGTAAATGTAAGATTCGTGTCTTGAAAGAAATTCTAAAGTTAGAAATTAAATTCCAAGGTTTATGGGCTAAATTTAAATCAATTATTTTAGTTGTATTGTGTTGTCAAGCTTATATGGAATAGGGTAACGTGGGTTCACTCCCGGGTACGTGTGTGGTAAGATGGAACAGTGATTTGATGTCTTGGAAACAACTCTTGGCATGTTCGAGGACGAACGTATGTTTAAGTGGGGGAGAATGTAACGACCCAACCGGTCGTTTTGAGTATCACAACCCCGTTTCCCTATTTACTGCTCAATTTGGGCTTTACAATTGTTGTGTGACTTTCCGGGGTAATTGGTTCGGGTCTGGTGAGGTTTTGGAATAAATTGGAACACTTAGTTTCAAGGTTTAAAGCTTAAGTTAAAATAGTGATTGGATGTCGACTTATGTGTAAACGATCCCGGAATGGAGTTTTGATGTTTCCAATAGCTCTGTATGGTGATTTTGGACTTAGGAGCGTGTCCGAAAAATTATTTGGAGGTCCATAGTGGAATTAGGCTTGAAATGGCGAAAGTTGAATTTTTGGGAAGTTTGACCGAGGGGTTGACTTTTTGATATCGGGGTTAGAATCTGATTCTGGAAATTGGAATAGGTCTGTAATGTGAAATGTGACTTGTGTGCAAAATTTGAAGTCATTCCGGATTGATTTGATGTGTTTTGGCACAAGATATAGAATTTGAAAGTTTAAAGTTCGTTGATTTTGAATTGAAGTGTAATTCGTCGTTTCGATGTTATTAGGTGTGATTTGAGGCCTCGAGTAGGTCCGTATTATGTTATGTGACTTATTGGTATATTTGGGCGGGGTCCCGAGTGGCTCGGGTGAATTTCGGACGAAGTTCGAATCATTTTCATTTCATGTTGCACTGCTGAAGATTTCTGGTTCTGGTGTGATCGCACCTGCGGAAATGGGCTCGCAGGTGCAACAATTTTGGCACAGAAGCGAGATGGCTGGAAGATGAGGATTTTTGCATCTGCGATATCTTTCCCGCAGCTGCGGCCTCGCAAATGCGATGATGTCCTCGCAGATGCGCAAACTGGGCAGGCGAGTGAAGTCCGCAAATGCGACGTTTTGCTCGTACAAGCGGAGGCACAGGTGCACAAATATTGTCCGCAAATGCGGATTAACTAGACAGAACCCCTTAAGTTCGAGGGTTTGCGATTTTTTACCCATTTTCATATTTTGGAGCTCGGTTTGGGAGATTTTGGAGAGACATGTTTCCACACAACTTGGGGTAAGTGTTCTTGACTCCTTTGTGATAATATTCCATGAATCTATCTTCATTTTTAGCAATTGGTTGATGAATTTAAAGAGAAAATTGGGGGTGTTGGCCTAACATTCATAATACGAATTTTTGAGTTATGAACATTGATTTGGAGTCAGGATTGAGTGAAATTAGTATGGTTGAACTTGTAATTGGATGGGTTGTCGGATATTGTGAGTTTCATCGGATTTTGAGATGTGGGCCCCACGAGTGATATTTGGGGTGTAATTTCGGATTTTGTAGAAAATATTAGTATTTTGATATGGAATTAATTCTTATAAATTTGTGGGCTGAATCAAATTAATTGTGACTAGATTCGAGCTGTTCGGAAGTTGATACACGCATAATGGGATTTCTGGAGCATTGTTTAGCTTGCTCGGCATTGGATTTGGCTTGTTCGAGGTGAGTAACAGTTTTAAATCTGGTCCTGAGGGTAGGAAACCCCGGATATTTATGTCATGTGACTACTTTGGAGGTGACGCACATGCTAGGTGACGGGCGTGTGGTTGTGCACCGAGGAGATTGTGACTTGGTCCGTCCCGTGAAATACTGTAAAGTTGAATAACTTGTTGTTAGCTATGTGCTCTCTATGTGTTGTGAAAATTTGACTGTAAGCTACGTTAGAAACTATGTTTAGGCTAAATGTTGGTACTGTTGGGACCCACAGAGGTCGTGTACATGTTGAACTATCTGCTTAATTATTGTTTTGTACTCAGTCACAGTTTACTTGTTTATTTTATCTCAGTCTCTATTGTTCATTATTGATGCATCATGTCATTGTTGTTTGGGCTAATTTCATGATTATTGAGAACCCGAGAGACTGGAGAAATTTATGACTGAGTGAGGTCAAGGGCGTGATTGTGATATATTATATTATAGCACGTGAGTTATCCGTGCAGCACGTGAGTTGTTCGTGCGGGATATTATAGCACGTGAGTTGTCCGTACAGCACGTGAGTTGTACGTGCGGATCCTTATATTATACTATAGCACGTGAGTTGTCCGTGCGGATCCAGATATTTATACTATGGCACGTGAGTTGTCCGTGCTTATAGCGCTTGGGTTGTAGCCCCTAGTGAGTCTGAACACCCCCAGTAAGCGCGGTTACCCATTGAGTGTGAAAGTTGAGGGCTGAGAGCCGAGTAATTGAGTTATTGTGACGAGTTGAGTAACTGTTGCCTGAGAGGTTGTACTTGCTTTCATTTGTCATTGCACTTAGTTGCTATCTGTCATTGTTGTGAAATTTTCTGAAAGATTTTATATCCGAATTACATGAACTTGAACTGTATAAATAGATTTGACTTAAACTGCTGGATTTGAAAGCATGTCTATTCTCTATTGGAATTATTGAAAATGGACTATAACTGTGTAGCTCGTCATTATCTTCAGTTCCTTAGTTATTATTGTTACTTGATGAGTTGGTTGTATTCATACTACACCCTACACTTCGTGTGCAGATTCAGGTGTTCCCGGCCATAGCGAGTGTTGATTTCTTTCTCACAGTTGATTTTTCGGAGATTCAAAGGTAGCTGTCGTGTTTCACAGACGTTGCCTCTCCTTCCCAACCTTCTTATTTACTGCATTTAGTCTGAAACTATTATGGACCGTATTTCCAAACTTGTATTCAAATTAGATGCACATGTACTCAGTGACACCGGGTTTTGGGAGTGGTTATATATGTAATTGTGAGTTTTTCTTCCACTAAATTTAGATATTATATTTTCAAATTTAAAAGATATGTGGTTTATTGAGATTATCGGCTTGCCTTGTATTGAGATAGGCGTCATCACGACAGGTTGAGATTTTGGGTCGTGACATTAATAGACCAATTGAAATTGAGATTGAATCACATTAATGCTGGAAATATCAAAGGTGAATATGGGAACACTCACCTGCCATGTATACCACAGAACATACATCTATGAGATGATTATATGTGCGATTATTATTAACTCGCAACCTAGTGTTTGCGAGGTAACTTGTTCAATAATTTAATTTAGAGCATAATTTTCAGATTTTCTATTCAAGACAATTCGTTTTTATAAGTTGGTTTACATCACAATATAATTTATTGAGTGCCTCCACTTAATAGCTAAACTATTGCTTATGAGAACAAAGTTATCTATATCAGTTTGATATACGTTATATACGAAAGTATATTACATTTTCCCCTCACAAGTGGTTCAGGGTCATGAACCAAAAACTTTTATCTAATTATTATTGATGTGCGGTGTATATTTTGATTAACACCATAACGCACAAAGGTGAATTTTCAAAGTTGAGGAACCAAATTAGTTTTTCTAACATGGGGGAGGGAGGGGGAGGGGAGGATAAACAGTTGAGAAAAAGTTACGTGGAATGAATTATCATTTGTGCATCTAGATCCTCAAATAAGATAATTTGAACTTAAATTTCATAAAACGATAATTCATCTGCAATATATTGTAAAGCATGCCAGATACATTTGGGGACCCAAAAAAAATAACTATATTCTCATTGTAAATGGTCCTATTAGAATAAGTCCTAGAAGGACAAAGTCTATGGTACGTTTAAAATGTATAGATAAATCAGTTTCAAATAAAATTCTTGATAAAGAATTTGATCAAATAATAAAAATGATCATAATAAGGAGCCAAGTGATCTAGAAGATTACATTACATAACACTTCATAAAATCTCAAGAGAGGTTCAGGTACCTGAAAATGTGAATGAAGAGTTCTTTATATTATGTATTTATGAAAAAGAGGAGGTTGGAACCGATATAAAATGTACATCGACTACATCTATGATAATGATAAATATATATATATATATGAGGATCTTAAGTCTGAAGAAACAATTCAAGTAGAGTTGGTTTCATATGAAAGACACGTAGTTTTGGACCTGCACTTCAAACACTTGAAAGTATAAAGTCAATGGTGTGTGGAATCACTTTTATCTATCTTATATGTCTAGCATGATATGAAAACTTGATATGTATCCAAACTCTATTTATATGGCTTATATGACTTATCTTATATTACAATCCCTGAAGGATTTAAATCGCTTAAAGTATATACAATTCTTAGTCCTGAAGTACCACATCTTAAGTGCAATTTAGGCACATATGTATATTGCTATAACTATAAGCATAATAATATGATAACGAGAATTTATGCCTCTATGGAGATATTGAAAAAGTCATTGCACGGTCTTATATTAAGACATTACATACCTATCAAGAATGATGATTTCAAGGTGCAACATATTCGTTCAAGTTAATATGGCTGATTTGTTTATCGAATCTCTACCAACGTTCCTTTGAGGATGGTGCACAAGATTGGAATGCGAATGCTCAAAGATGTGAATTGATTGTCTCATCAGGGGGAGCTAACCGTGTTGTATTCTTTTTCCCTTATAAGGTTCTGTCCCACTAAATTTTTCTTGCAAGGTTTTTAATGAAGTAACCAAAAGGCGTATTTCTAAATACGTGTACTCTTTTTCCTTCTCTAGAATTTTTTTCCACTGAGTTTTATTTTAGTTACGTTTTTAACGAGGTACATTATATGTTGAATATACATTCAAGGGGAAGTGTTATAAATAGAATTATATTTAAGGTGAATGTCTATATTTTAGAGAGATTTTAGGGTTTATTACTTTGTGGCTAAGTCATTTTTTCCCTACAAATAGAGGGGTTCTATTCCATTGTAAATCATCTCAAATCAATAAGAGTTCTCTCTCTACTTTTCTCTGCAATACTCTTATTCTTCTTCTATTATTTCATAACACTCTTTAATTTGTTAATTAAAAATATAAAAATACTCCAATACCCTTTACTCCAAGAGCAACTTTGAAAATAAAAAGTTAATTTCTTCTTGATATCTGAAAAACTCAAATATTGTGAACCACAAAGAAAATGCCAAAAACTCAATTAAAATGGATCAAAAGGAGTAAAGTTTTAGAGATCCAACATTGTATTCATTAAGTATAAATTAAATTGTACTAATGCAGAATATTTTTATGTTAGAAGCCAAACGATGTACTATATTGTGTTAGAATCATTTTCTCCTATGCAGCCAACCTAAAGACCACTTTCGTCTTATTACAATTTTGTGTATGTTTCTAAATGATCCACGGTTTGTTTACTAACTATATTTTTCTTTTTTCTTTTTTTTGAGAGGCTCAGACAAGTGATGGGATAAAGAAAGAAATGAACTTGAACCTTTAGAATACAATACCTGTTAAGCTGTCACTTTATTCTCTGCCAAGTTAACTTTACTATAATTTATTTGAAAGTTAGTCCATTAAATTTTCTCCAATGGAGGTTCTCTTTACGATATATTCAAGCAAGGAAAGAAGTGATGAGGGAGAGATTTCAGGTGCACTTTTACAAGCCTTTTAATTATTGGATCGACCTTTTCAAGGGTTTAGTTTAGGGACAAGGTTAAAATATTTATCAACTTTCACTAATCTTTGCCTCTCTTAGGCACACAACGTGTCATTGATAATGATTATACTACGGTGCCACAAATTTGCTGACAATAAATTTACCTCCGCAATTACTGTTTTGTGTCATATTTGCTCTTTGTTTCCGGATCGACAAATAGAATTCTTGTTAGTTTTTATTATTTTCCATGTAAGCTTGACATGTGTATATGTATGATAAGCTTTTCTACGTAACATCAAAAAATTATGGGGTCCATCCCCATAAATGAAAAAAGAAAAGAAAGAAGAAAAAGTGTCAGATTCCATAACAAGTTTTAGTTATGACTTGTTTTGGATTTGATTTGCAAATTATCAAGTTGACACAAATAGTAGGCGTCAGACAAAGCAAATTGCAATAATCAATCGTTTTGATTGGTGGAAGATTGGACGTTCAACACTATAAAAGGAAAGCTTCAGCTCTCATTTCAAAACATCAATCTCAGAGAGAAATATATCTGAGGGCATAGAGAGCAGTATGAGGTATTAACAAGCGGTGTAATCTGTGAGGAAAAATAAAGAGTGGGAGCAATATTATAGTGAAATGGGAATCTCAAAAGAGGGTTATTATTTTGAGTGTGTAGTGGTCCCTGGAGTACTTTACTCGGAACTACAAAGTGTAAAATTCCTCATTATAGTGGATTACTTTTCTCCTCTCGGGTCCATGATTTGTTTTCTTATTCAGAAGGGTTTTTCACGTTAAAACCTTTGTGTTCTTGTTGTTCTTTTTGTTGATTACAGTATCTCAGTACTACGTTATTATTCTGTTGTTATTACCGTGAATATTATTTTTATAGGGGATTTATTCTCAACAACTGGTATCAGAGTACATGTTCTGCTTGTTCACATAAATACTGTTCATGGTCGGTACTCGGTACTACTATACTCGGTGAATAAAATATCCGGAGTAAAGTACGAGGTTGTAAAATTCAACGGAGATAGCGATTTCTCAACATGAAAATGAAGGATGAGAGATCTGCTCATCCAACAAGGATTACACAAGGTATTAGACAATGATGCCAAGAAGCCCGATACTATGAAAGCAGAGGATTGGGCTCACTTGGATGAAAAGGCTGCTAGTGCAATCAGGTTGTACTTATCATATGATGTGGTAAATAACATCATTGATGAAGATACTGTATGTGGCATTTGGACAAGGTTGGAAAGCCTATACATGTCCAAAATGAGACAAATAAATTGTACCTGAAGAAGCAGTTATATGCCCTACATATGGGTAAAGGTAAAAAAATTTTGTCACATTTAAATGTGTCTAATGGATTAATCACGCAGCTTGCCAACCTCGGAGTAAAGATCGAGGAAGAGGATAAAGCCATTTTGCTCTTGAACTCATTGCCATCTCCGTACGATAATTTGGCAACAACCAGCCTATACGGTAAAATCACCATTGAGTTGAAGAACATCACATCGGCTCTTCTACTCAATGAGAAGATGAGAAAGAAGCCTGAAAATCAAGGACAGGCTCTCATCACAGAAGGTAGAGGCAGGAGTTACCAAAAGAATTCAAGCAACTACGGTTGATCCGGAGGTCGTGGGAAGTCCAAGAACCGGTCCAAATCAAAAGCCAAAAATTGCTACAATTGCGATCAACCGGGTCACTTCAAAAGAGATTGCCCAAATCTAAGAAAGGGCAAATGTGAAAGTAGTGGCCAGAAGAATGACGACAACACAACCGCCATGGTGCAAAACAATGATAATGTTGTCCTCTTTATAAATGAGGAAGAGGAATACATGCACTTGGCAGGTCCAGAGTCGAAATGGGTGGTTGATACAACAACATCTTACCATACCACGCCGGTAAGAGAAATGTTTTGTAGATATGTAGCAGGTGATTTTGGCACTGTGAGAATGGGTAACACGAGTTACTCAAAGATTGCGGGGATCAGTGACATTTGTATCAAGACAAGTGTCGGATGCACATTGATTCTAAAGGACGTGCGGCATGTACCTGATTTATGAATGAACTTGATCTCGAAAATTGCTTTAGACCGAGATGGATACGAGAATTATTTTGCAAATCAAAAGTAGAGACTCACCAAGGGATCATTGGTGATTGCAAAGGGAGTTGCTCGTGGCATGGTGTATATGACAAATGCAGAAATATGCCGAGGTGAATTGAACGCGGCACAAGATGAGATTTTTACAGATTTGTGGCACAAAAGAATGGGTCATATGAGCTAGAAGGGATTGCAGATTCTTTCCAAGAAATCACTCATTTCTTATGCCAAAGGTACAACAGTAAACTCTTGTGACTACTATTTATTTTGTAAGCAGCATAGAGTCTCAGTTTAGACATCGTCTCGGAAAAAATTGAATATACTTGATTTGGTATATTCTGATGCTTGTGATACAATGGAAATTGAATCGATGGGCGGTAAATAATATTTTATTACTTTTATTGATAATGCTTCACGAAAATTGTGGGTTTATATTTTGAAAACTAAATATCAGGTGTTTCAAATTTTTCAGAAGTTTCATGCTATGGTGGAAAGGGAAACATGCCAAAAGTTAAAGCGTCTCCGAAGTGACAATGGAGGTGAGTACACTTCAAGAGAATTTGAAGAGTACTGTTCGAGCCATGGGATCAGACATGAAAAGACAGTTCTTGGAACCCCATAACACAATGGTGTAGCTGAGAGAATGAACCGCACCATTGTTGAGAAGGTAAGAAGCATGCCCAGAATGGCTAAACTACCTAAGTCATTTTGGGGTGAAGCAGTTCAGACAGCCTGTTACCTGATCAATAGGATTCCATCAGTTCCATTGGAGTTTGACATTCCAGAGAGAGTTTGGACCAAGAAGAAGGTGTCCTACTCACATCTGAAGGTGTTCGGTTGCAGAGCTTTTATAAATGTACCAAAGGAGCAGAGAACAAAGTTGGATGATAAATCAGTTCCCTACATATTCATCGGATATAGTGATGAAGAGTTCGGGTACAAATTATGGGATCCTGTAAACTTTTGAGAAAGTGAAGTTGGAACTGCTGATGACCGGTCAGAGAAGGCAAATAATGGTATAATCCCTAACCTTGTTACCATTTCTTCCACTTCTAACTATCCCACAAGTGCTAAAAGTACGACCGACAAGGTTGCCGAGCAGGAGGAGGAACCTGATGAGGTTATTGAGCAAGGGGAGCGATGATGTCGAGCAAGTAGAGTACCCCACTCAGGAAGAAGAACAACCTCAAAATCTGAGGAGATCAGAGAGGCCAAGGGTAGACTCATGTAGGTACCCTTCCATAGAATATGTCCTCATCAGTGATGAGGGGGAGCCAGAAAGTCTTAAGAAGGTGTTGTCCCATCCAGAAAAGAACCAGTGGATGAAAGCCATGCAAGGAGAGATGGAATCTCTGCAGAAAAATGACACGTACAAGCTGGTTGAACTTCCAAAGGGTAAAAGACCACTCAAATGCAAATGGGTCTTTAAACTCAAGAAAGATAGAAATGGCAAGCTAGCCAGATACAAAGCTCGATTGGTGGTAAAAGGCTTCGAACAGAAGAAAGGTATTGATTTTGACAAAATTTTCTCACCAGTTGTCAAAATGACTTCTATTCGAACAATCTTGAATTTAGCAGCTAGCCTAGATCTTGAAGTGGAGCAGTTGGACGTGAAAACTGAATCTCTTCATGGAGATTTTGGAAGATGAGATCTATATAGAGCAACCAGAATGATTTGAAGTAGCTGAAAGGAAACACATGGTGTGCAAACTGAATAAGAGTCTTTATGGGTTAAAGCGGGCACCAAGGCAGTGGTACAAGAAGTTTGACTCATTCATGAAAAGTCAAACTTGCATAACGACATATTCTGATTCATGTGTATACTTCAAAAGATTTTCTGACAACAAATTTATTATTTTGTTGTTGTATGTGGATGACATGTTAATTGTAGGAAAAGACAAGGAGATGAACGTAAAGTTGAAGGGAGATTTATCCAAGTCATTTGATATTAAGGACATAGGCCCAGGACAACAAATTTTAGGGATGAAGATAGTTCGAGAGCGAACAAGCAGAAAGTTACGGCTGTCTCAGGAGAAGTACATTGAACGTGTACCAGAACGCTTCAACATGAAGAGTGCTAAGCCAGTCAGCACACCTCTTGCTAGTCATCTGAAGTTGAACAAGAAGATGTGTCCTGCAACAATGGAGGAAAAGGAGAGCATGACCAAAGTTTCTTATTCCTATGTCGTCGGAAGTTTGATGTATGCAATGGTATGTACTATACCTGATATTGCTCATGCAGTCGATGTTGTCAGCAGGTTTCTTGAAAATCCTGGAAAAGAACACTGGAAAGCAGTCAAGTTGATACTCAGGTACCTGAGAGGTACAGCGGGAGATTGTTTGTGCTTTGGAGGATCTGATCCAATCTTGAAGGGCTATACAGATGTTGATATGACAGGTGACATTGATAACAGAAAATCCACTACTCGATATTTGTTTACATTTTTAGGGGGAGCTATATCATGGCAATCGAGGTTGCAAAAGTGTGTCGCGCTCTCTACAACTGAAGCGGAGTACATTGCCGCTACTGAAGCTGGCAAGGAGATGATATGGTTGAAACGATTCCTTCAAGAGCTTGGATTGTATCAGGAGTATGTCACCTATTGTGACAATCAAAGTGCAATAGACCTTAGCAAAGACCTCCATGTACCATGCAAGGACCAAACACATCGGCGTGAGATATCACTGGATTCGAGAAATGGTAGAGAATGAATCTCTAAAAGTCTTGAAGATTTCTACAAGTGAGAATCCCCAGATATGCTAACCAAGGTGGTACCAAGATACAAGTTCGAACTATGCAAAGAACTTGTCGGCATGCACTCAAGCTAGAAGTCCAATGTTACCTCCTTCAGCTGAATGGGTCTGGAGGGAAAGACTTGTGGGGTCCATCCCCATAAATGAAAAAAAAAAAAAAAAGAAGGAAAAGTGTCAGATTCCATAACAAGTTTTGGTTATGACTTGTTTTGGATTGATTTGCAAATCTGCAAATTATCAAGTTGGCAAAAATAGTAGGCGTCAGACAAAGCAATTTGCAATTGCAAGTTGCAATAACCAATCGTTCTGATTGGTGAAAGATTGGGCGCTCAACACTAGCTTTGGCTCTCATTTCAACACCCCAATCTCAGAGAGAAATATATCTAGGAGCATAGAGAGCAGTGTGAGGTATTAACAGGCGGTGTAGCATGTGAGGGAAAATAGAAAGTGTGAGCGATATTGTAATGAGGTGGGAATATCAAAAGAGGATTATTCTTTTGAGTGTGTAGTGGTCCGTGGAGTACTTTACTCGTGAGTACGAAGTGTAAAATTACTCATTATAGTGGATTACTTTGCTCCTCTCGGGCTCGTGATTTTTTCTCTTATTCAGAAGGTTTTTTCATGTTAAAATTTTTGTGTTCTTGTTGTTCTTTTTGTTGATTACCGTATCTCGGTATTACGTTATTACTCTGTTGTTATTAGAGTAAGTATTATTTCTCTGGGGATTTATTCCCAACAGAAATAATCTGTTTAAATAACAAGCCGTCCAGCTGGTAAGCAGTTCCCTCCAGATAATGCTCTCTAGAGCAATAATGCCAAAGCAGATTAAACAGAACTACTACAGAACTACAGTACATGTTTGAGCCAAAGAAAAACTACGGAAAAAGAACAGAAAAGGCTTAGGATTTCACAGGTTTTGCTAGAGAACCAATCAAAATAAAACACACAATTCTGGGACGTGAGTAAAGGAGGAAAAGATTCTACAACGACAAGAAATGTCTGAATCCAAGTCAAAGAATTTAAAACACAAACACTATCCAAAATCCTAACTTCCGTAGAAAACCTCTACCATTTTCACAAGTAGCATTAGAAAACTTCAATGCAATTACAACGCAGTAATCCTTAAGGGCTACATCATGCAGTAAAGAGGAGGAGCACCAGAATAGAGAAGTTATCCCCAATTATTGAACTTATCAAAGGCAACAGAGATGTATGGTCCTCAAAGCTTATGGGTTCAGGGACCAAGTTTTTTTAAGTTAGTGGGTCCTAATTTAATATTTTGTGCATATTCAATGAATTTCTTAAGATAAATATAAGGTTTTGACCAAAGCTACTGGGCTCGGCCGAAGGGATAACTCCGCCCTGATGATCCTAGTTCCCAAGTATTACATCTGATGTAAGTTACAATGCAGATGAAGATATGGAATGTATCTGTCGAGCCCAACGAAGAAAATGAACTAGATTTTTCCAAAGAGCATAGATTCAAATGTTGCTGAGACTTCCTCTGTCTTTTTACATATTTGCTCTGGGCCAATCATCAAACTGTGACCAGCTTTTCCCTCTTAACATTCAACTTTCTATAATTCCAAGAAAAGGAATTTCATTATTTAAGATTAAGAACTCACTACCACGGTTACAGTTTCCACTAATACCCAAACATCCTATATGAACATGAGAGGTAAATTGTTGTCTTAACATCATTCGTACAAGAACATGCTTAATGCTGTTATAAGAACTAAATAGGGCGAGTACCTAAATGTTGAGATGACATGATAGGTTACTGACATATCCACCTGATCCAGCTACACAACCGATCAGCAAAGATGACAATGAATCTTGCAGAATTTGTATTAGTCTAGTGAAGTTAACTTTCTTCCCCAGGAAACACCTTACTTCCTACAACTAAGTAAGGCATCAGAGTTATCCCACCAGGGTTTCCAAGAGAGTACTTCAGCCATTCGCCGTTTTGTTCTCAAGGGCTGGATGACAGGAACCATTGTGGAGTTCGGTTCCAAGCTAAATGCTATCGCTTTGACCTGTGAAATTTCAAGTCTAAGGGTTCTGTCACCAACGAGTGTATCTCTATGCAAGGAGCACTAGAACTCAAAACACATTTACTCCACTACTTCGAGGCCAAAACTTGGTAAGGAAAAGTTCCTTTAGTTCAATTTAGAAACCATAGAGCTTGATTATAATAAAAACATATACTTTTGAAACTGATTCCCTACCATGATCAGGCCTCATTATCAGCAAGCTGAAGAGCTGAAGTTTACTCCACTAGTAGCAAGATATTATGAACTAAAAACATTATATATACAGTTTTTACCTTTGACAGCATTTTGACATATAGTGATGCAATCAAATCTAAGAAATCGGTTTAAAACATAAACACAGACTTCAATGGTGCCCAGCAAATATATAACTCTATTTTGAAAGGCAGCACCATGACTTCTATAAGAACCTCACCACAAAGAGAGAGAAAGGAAGGCCTCATCGTAGCTATATAACATTGGGCGGAAGGACTGTTATATTCCAATCTAGGTGGAGTAAATTGAAGAAAAAAAGGATAATTTTATATAACTATCTCCTTAATAAAATATTGTGAACCATGAAATCATCCGACATATTTTGGATGTTGCGGCATCAGTTATCTAGCTATATTCTATTACCAATTGACACCATTTTGGATGCAGCTCTCCTGACAAAGAGTGAAATTCCACCCGCCCCTTTCCCCTCTTGAAACTTATGCACGCTTTGGTGCACTTATTGAGCCTAAGGAAGACCCAAACCTAAAGGCATTGGACGAACTGAGGGTAAGCGAGATAACCATGTGTGCTGAGAAGGACATCATAGCATTGACAATACAACAATAGCAACAACTACTGCTCTTCAAGCCCAAACTAGTTGCTGCCCCAAGAATGGATGAAGGAGGAGGATCGGGTGGCCAGTGCAATACTAGTCAATAAATAGCTTACACTATGATCACTCCCTGAATTCTCAATATCAGCCATGACAGGACAAATCAGTTATCCCTCATTGTTAATATCATCATAAACAAGAGACCAGCAAGCAAGATAGAAACATCTGATTCAACAACTCCCAGATAATTCCTGGTATATACATGGTTCAAAGAGTAAGCAGACACAGCAGACACTAAAGCATAACCAACAAAGGCATAACTAACATGACATTACCATCCAAAAGAAACCACTCATATATGGACTAAAGGAAGCAAAGCTATCCAACTAGCCACTAAAGACAACCAAATCGACGTCAAAATTTAAATAAGCCTGAAGAAGCAATGGGCTGCATTGGACGAGGGATCTGCAATGGCTTCAGCAAAGGATCAGCAGCATCCACAGCTAAACCAGTGTCATTAATAACATCATTTAAGTACCTCAGCCTATCATTCAATTCCATTGCATGTGCCTTCAACACATTATTCTGTGCAGCACAAACTGTATACCTTTCTGTGGTCTCTTCAATTTTTGCCAAGATGTTCTTGTTAGCAACCTGTAATCTGCTCACTTCCCCAGTCAAATCTTGCAGAAGTTTTTGCTTCTTCATCCTCGAGCGCCTCGCGGATTCCCTGTTAGAAATCATCCTTTTCCTCTTCTTTTCATCCATTCCTGCATACCTTTGATCATCTTCTGATGCAGATGAACTAGCACTCTGCCTTAAAGCTGACATTTTTCCTTCAAATATTATGGCTATAAATTCAATAGTACCCCAATTCTCTGATTTTAGAGAAGGCCAATTTGTACTTTTGGGACAATCAAAGAGGTTGCTTTGTTCTTCAATAAAAGAAAGCTTCTATTCAGACGGTGTTTCCAAAAGTGTCTTCATGAAAAAACATAGAAATGATAGAGGAACAATACAGAGAAAGATTGAAGAAGACAAATGCCTAAAAGAGTGGTGGAAATCACAGATATCATAGAGTGATTCCTAACTAGAGAAACGTCAAATTCATTGTCGAAAGTAAAATCAGCAACAAACCCAAAAAAACCCACCTTGGAATCTCCTAAAAGAATACAAACAACAACGTTAGAAATGTGATTTCAAGATATGGTTTTGTCACAAAAAGGCAAATCTTTGTTTGAGACAATGATCAAAGGTTGTCAATGCCAGAGCAGAAAAAAGGGAATCAGGAGAAAAGAAGAAGCAGAAATCAGTAAGCCAAAAATAGGAAAGAAGATTATGAACGCCAAAGACAAAAAATGGTAGGTGGAGATAATTAAGGAAGAGATTAATAAGGAGAAACCAGAAAGTTATTTTGGGAGGAGGAGAAGAGGATTACGTTACTCAACCTTTGAAAGGTGATTTTGAACTGGTACAGGATAGTTTGAAGGCGAGAAGAATGTTCGTGATGACAATTGTAATGCACAGCTGTGGAATACTATATGAGTAATTATTTCTCCCTTTTAAGAAAATTAATATATTAATGTTTATCCCTTACAATTGTTTTCACGTCTCTTGAACATGTGAGTGATTTCCGTAACAATACTTTATTAATTAAGCCAAGTTTTCCTTTCCCGTAATAGTTATTGTTAATAATATAATTAAACTGCTCATTTGTATTTCCACTTATTGCTTTTATAAAATGGAAATTTATAATCTAATGGAAATTTAAAGAGTCGTCAATTGTGCCTTAATTTTCATTCCAAGAGAGGAAAAATATTTTTTAGGAAATAGATTTTTTGGCACTTTGTAAATTTTGCTCAAGTTGACTAAACTCGTAAATTCTGAATGATAGAGGGTTTTCTTGTAAGATTGTAGAGTAAAGATGGAATTGCAGCCTAACTGATTGCAACTCTAATCACAAAACATTCAGTTAGATATTCAAAATAATATCTAATCGAATAATAATCATTTTCATATTTAAATAATGTCAAAGTTTGTTGAATTGGATAAGAGTAGCAATGGCTGGCGCGAAAAAGATAGATTAGGATAGGACTGGACTTTATTATTAGTAGTATTTGTTTTGGATGGAGGAACTATTAAATGCTTAAAGCGTGGATTAGATTAGATGAATGAGATAAAATTCTTGCTTTGATTTAAAAGGAGGGGTTTGTTTGTAATTTCAAGAAGAACAATCGGTTTAAGAGTAAATTAGAACTTCTTTTACCAGAATGGGTTCGTTGTGTTGTTTTATCTACCCATAACTAAGGAGCCATTTTCAGAGAAGGCTTCTAGATATCTCGACTTAAAAATAAGTAAAAGCTTCTAGAGACAATATTTTGGTCAAAAGCATGTCGCAAATAATTGGTGAAGTTCTGTTGATAAATACAACAGTTGTACAATCAAACGATGTGCAAACTTATCATGAACAAGGTCAAAGCATACCAATTTGAGAATTCTATACCAATTTTCCACCAGAAAAACATCAAGCTTCTGTTCCTGGCTCCTGCATTTGCTCTTGAAAAAGTAGTAACAAAGAGTGCCTCCTCCAATTCCCTACACAATTTCTCTTCAAGAATACTCTTTATTATCTTTCTCATCGAGATCTCGATACATAGTATTGTTCCAAAAACCTGATCAAATCAAAATGTCTTGCCGTGTTTTGAAGAATAGATTGATGAGGCGTACTCCTAGCTAGCCAGACAAGAGTTATCGTCGCATGTTAAATCACATTGTGGAACGTGGTCACCAACAAGTGGGCAAAATCATATTTCTTGAAATGCCCAAGGAATTTCAACTCATCGTTGTACCTGTCAGCCTAAAATGTTATTTCAGGCACAGATCCCAAAAAGGAAAGAACAACTACTTACTTAGGTCAGTAAGACCTTGAAGAGGATTTATCCAAGCACAATTAAAAGGTTAACATCAAAGCAAGAGTAACATACAATGGGCAAGCTAGAATACAGTGAAAACCAATCTGATACTCGCTAGATCAGGGACAGATAATATTTCAAAAAATTTAACAGAGGTTTATTATAATTTCTTAATTGAAAAAAAATGAAAGCTTAGGCAAGGACAAGACATCCTTCAATCGGAAAAGCAAAGATATTAGACAAAAATCAGAAGTCATATTCCGACAATGCTCTGCACCTGCATTCCAACTCCCACCACCATAAACACTGAAAATACCACCTACTCTTGGATTAAAGAGAAAGAATGAGTAGGGAATACCCGTTTCTTCTAAACCAAATCATCCACAAAGTGGAAATCCTAGCAGCAAAATGAAGATAGTAACACGTTCCTATTAGATCAATAAGAGTTTAATGTCTACGTTGTTATTCATTTCTGTTGCATTTATAAGCAGTGGCAGAAAATGTACAAGTAGTCCTGGATGTCTCCTACTATGAGTGAAAGAAGTCCATAAAGTCTAAATGTTTCCTATGTCCTGTATAACGGTCCTCCTCTTACACCAAAAATGTAATTTCTTAAGCATCTAAATATTGTAAGCATGACAGTACACACGACTATCAAATCATTTATGTATAAACCTTTTTTCCAGGAGAATAAAATAAGAATATAGAAGAACAACTCAAACTCTTTCAGATATTTCTTTTAACAGGTAAGTGATGTTTATATCTATATCTATACTATATTAAAAGCACGAAGCCCCTTAGCCAAATGTCGTTCGTCTTTTTTATTCTTTAAAAATTGATTTCACATTGGACAAAATAGTTATTTCACTATTTTCCTAATATTTAGTACTTTGAATTCAACTAAAATTTTGATTATTAAATCTTTCCTTACATGTCCAACATATGAATGAAGTCCTAATATTTAGGACTTTAAAATCATTAAGGCTTTACCTTATGTAATTTTTGAATTATATAGCATAACTATAACCTTCATATTACTTTTAAATCTCGTGCTATAAACTCAAAATGAAAATCGTTAACACAAAGAATAGTTTAAACATTAATATCGTTTACTAAAAAATAACAAAGAGCAAAATATGGGTCAAGACGTAAACTGCATGAAAGGCCAATTTATTTAATTTCCAAATATGTCATATATGTAAAATCTTACTTTCGAGTTGACAAAATTCTATTTATAGAGTAGTGACACTAAAAGAAATTAAAAAAAAAACAAAACCGGTTGTAGTATCTATCTATCCATATCTATACTATATTAAAAGCATGAAAATCCTTACCGAAATGTCGTTCGCCTTTTTTACCCTCTAAAAATAAATTCACATTGGATAAAATTGTAATTTAAGTTACTTTCCTAATATTTAGGGTATTTAAATCACCTAAAATTTTGGTTATTCAATATTTCCTTATTGAACTAAGTAAGAAGTCCTAATTTTTAGCCTTTGGCCAGCAGAACATATTAACTAAAAAGAAAACGTGAGTTTCTTACACCTAATAGAATACTATTTATGAAATAAAATTAACCTACAATAAAGGACTAAAATTTAAAACTAATGCTTTTTCTTTTTCATTTCAAAGTTGATCTTTATTACACACAAAAATATATTCTGAAGTCCCTCAATTTTATGTTAAAAATTATAAGAAACACTTCATTTAGTAGTTATTTAATTATTATTTTTAAAATTTTAGAGCTTAATTAATTAAAATTTATTTATTAATTTGTTTCTTATTTGAACCATGGAGAAAGTTAAAATTCATTTTTTCTTTTCATTTCGGACTTTGTATAAGTCTTACACGTAAACTATATATAAATGATAAAAAAATATAAAGGAAAAATTAAAAGATTTAAGAAAGAAGAGGGAGTTCTTAGACAATAGAGTAGATTGTTCATTTTTTTAAAATATACAAGACTATTGCACTAATAATATTATTCAATATTATACTTTTAACTTTCAAAATTTTTAAATACACTATTATAATTATGAGCAATGTTGAACAGAAATCAATAAAAGGCACAAAATTAACAAGATAATTTGTAACATTCTTTAAAATTTTAATCCATGATACATTTAGCTAAATATGAGTGGGTTTATTAGCTAGCCTTCAATTATAGATTCTCTTACTAGCTTGCTTTATTTTTTTTCTTTTTAATGTCCTTTTTTGTTTATTATTGTACTTTGATTTTGTGTTTATTTAGAGTTCGTAGATTATTAGTTACCTGCTTATATGTTATAAGTTGTATTCTTCAAGATTATTTAGATTTTCAAGGTTCTTGCCCGTGAAACTGAAATTTTAAAATTATAAACTTGGAACAAATTTTAAGTTGAGTTATTGATGTTGAGGATTTCAAAGATAGTTTCTTTAATTATTGAGTTAGTTATACACAATCAATATTCATGATCATCTTTGGGAACTTACACTTTTATTTTATAACTTAACACTTTTTTTAAATAAATATATATTCATTGAGACAGGATTCACGCGCATCGCGCGTACACTATATTAAAAGCACGAAGGCCTTTAGCGAAATGTCGTTCGTCTTTTTTACCCTTTAAAAATAAATTTCACATTAGACAAAATTGTCATATTATTCACCTAATATTTAGGATTTTGAAACCAATTGAAATTTTAGTAATTAAACTTTTCCTTATTTGAATTAGGTTAAACTCCTAATATCTAGGACTTAAAACTCATTAAGATGTTATGTTTAAAAGTATCCTTACCATCTTCAATTTACTTCTACTAAAATATAGGATGACCCAAACGATTCCATAAATAAACAATAGGAGAAATAATTATATTAATCAAATAATAACAATGTGTTGTATATTTTATTCGGAGTGCAAAGTTACCCATGCCAATAATATGAACAAAATAATTAAGAACATTTTACCAAATTATTTTTTACGTGTTCTTTTCCTTTGGTATAATTATATAATTATATATATATATATATATATATATATATATATATATATATTTAAAAATTACGCTTAACAATTAGAATAAATAACTAAGAAATATCTTTATTAATATAAAAAAGAAAGAGAAAAAAAGGATTGGCAGAAGTCAATAACACTAACACTTCAGTAAATACAAAGTGTAAAAATGTGATTCTTTTACCATTTTAAAATAAAATAATCATATTAGAAATATTTAATTACAATTAAATATTTAAAATTCAATACGAGTTAATATTAAGAATTTGAATCAACCAAAATAAACTATTTATTTTAGTATTGAGAATAAATAATAAGTATTTAAACTATTTAATTAGCAAAAGAATCCAATTCTATTCTTTTTCAAAATTATAAACGTAAAACTTATTTTTCAAGTTGGCTCAAATCTTAGGGACTATAAATTTGTTTCCTCGAAAAGATCACTGGTGATGAAAGAAATTAGAAAATAGAGCAAAATTAGTTGTAGTATTGTATTATGAGTTAACTTGGTTAATATGCAAACTTGAACAAATGAGAATGAAATAGCATAAAACAAAATTTATTCAAACTGAGTCATCATTAATCATTATTTTTTTTATTTTAGTAACTAAAACCTCACTACAAGGGTAACATTGTAACCTTTGAGGGAAAATAATTTGAGAAGACATAAGATTCAATTCTTCAATTTGTATTATTTCTCAAATTTTTGAGAATCATAATAAAATTATAGCTAATTCTATTTTTGTCTTCTCGAAAAAATTTGATAAAAATATTTTCAGAAAAAGCTCATACATCTTAAAGAGTGATATGTTCTTCCTGAAACTAAAAAGGAAGTATAATAAATTTTGAAATTGAGCTGATAAAATTATAAAGCTGGAACAAAATTTAAGATGAATATATTTGAATGATGATTGAGGACTCTATGAGACATAGTTTCTTTTTTTATTGAGTTCGCAATATAGGTGGAATACTTTTTAATTTCTAGAGCTTAACCTTTATTTTATAACAGAGATATATTTTTTACATAAATATTTATGTAATTCTTTTTAAAACATTATCCATTGAGTTGGGTTACACGCGCAAAGCGCGTACCCTGAGACTTGTTGATAGAAAAATAGTCTCACACTTTTTCAGATAAGTTTCTAGGACATCATCAGCTGCCTCCATTCATCCGGCATAATTTATATTTGGATTTTGGTCCTTACAGTTTCATCATTTAAATGATTCAATTAACTCAAAACTAGCATCATGTCTAGCCAACCATCTACCTAAGGTTCTCAAAAAGCTGAACCTTCCACAAAGGGTAAACAAATTCCCCAACAACTCAAATTACTACTTTAATTTTTACATTCATGCATGGTCCCTCACGACAACCTTTTATCTTCCATGCATTTGAGCACTATTTCAGTTCAATCTTTTATTTATTCAAGAACATCAATCTATCCATCACATACCCCTCACAAAACTAATTCAACTACATGATACCAAGGAAGTATCTTATCATGTTGTGTATCATAATCATACATCAGTTGGCAGATTTTAGTGGTAAAGACTCAAAAGCTAAATTAACATCACCAAATATTAGATGAAATCAGCCATCATTTCTCAGAAATAGCAGCTCATCGTCATCCATTGAAACCATTATGACATAAATGTCAGCATAATCACATAGAAGGATTGCAACAAATATAATGAAAAAACAAGAACTAAAGAACTGTTATCCAATTTCACCTTTTATATCAGTTGCAACTATGGCTCAGCACAGAAGATTGTTTTTCGTGGCGCAAAAGAGAAGCAGGCAAGTCCTCCATTGAGTTGCACCCATGAACGGGTTTCGATATGATTAACCAACCCTTGATGTACACAAAAAAAATTATGAAGATGAGATTAACCTCCATATACCTCGTATCTTTAACTAACCAAAAGAGAGAAAGAGAGAGTCAGGAGGAGAAAAGAACATACCTGCATTGCACTCGAACCATGAACCACAAAGATTTTGCTCCTTCCTGAAGAACAGGGTACTCAAAAGTAGTTTAAGTGTGAAATAACATTGACAGAATATGGGGTACCAAAAGCAATGACAGAATGGGTCTATTAGACCGCTCTCAAACTTTTCCATCATAGTTAACAATTGACAACATCATTGTAGAGGTGTCCATCTATGTCAGGGACAAATCCCTTCTCTATCATTTCTTCTCTGATAGTGTCATAGGTAGTTCTATTGGGTACCAATCCTTTTTCCAACATCTCGTTCAAAAAAGCATTTGCTTCTTCCAACTTATCTTTTTGACAGAAACCTTTAATCAACACGTTGTAAGTGACAACATTCGGTTGCTTTCCTTCCTTCTCCATTCTTTTCCTAATAGTAACAGCTCCCTTGGGGTTTCTTTCTTGGCAATAGCCAGCCATCAAAGTGTTGTAAGTCACATGACTTGGGATCAGCCCTTTCTCAGACATCTCATCCAGAAGTCTAACTGACTTTCTTGATTCTCCCCTTTTGCACATTGCATCTATTCGAATATTGTAAGTTACAACATCAGCCTTCACACTCTTCTCCTCCATTTCCTCCAGTAGCTTTTTTGCTGCTTCACTATTTCCCTCTCGATAATAACCACCCAATAAGCAATTATATGTCGAAATGTTAGGACAAATCAGTTTGTTCGACATCAACTCACGAAGTGTGACTGCTTCTTCCATTTTGCTAGCCTTACAATGAGCATCAATAACTGTATTAAAAGTTAGTACATTTAAATCTAACCCTTGCTTCATAACATCATCAAACAACTCTTTAGCCTCTTCGAACATCTTCATTTTTGAAAACCCATTTATCAGTACATTATACGTCCGAATATTAGGCTCCAATCCTAGACGTACCATTTCTGCACGTAAACCAAGAGCCTCATCAACTTTCCCATCACCAAAGAACCCATTAATTAACGAGTTAAACGTTACAATGTCCGGTCTCATCCCTTGAAGCCGCATTTCTTTAAAGAGCTTCGTAGCTGCCCCGACATTGTCATCCTTACAAAACCCATCAATAAGAGTATTATAAGTTCTCTGATTTGGACTCACCCCCTGCTCCACCATTTCTCTCAAAAATGCATCAGCTTTATACATCTTCCCATCCCCACCCCTCTTGCAATACCCATCAATCAATGTATTGTAAGTAACCACATTCGGAATAATCCCCCAAACCTTCATATCTTCCATCACATCCTTAGCCTTATTCAACTTCCCCACCTTACACAACCCATTAATTACAATATTAAACGTGTACAGGTCAACCTCAATTCTCCTCCTAATCATCTCCTTATACAAAAGCTCTACTACCTCAAATTTCCCCTCATTCACCACCCCTTTAAGCATCGGTTTACACGAAAATACAGATAACTTAAATTCATAATCTCCAGCTCTCTTAAAAGCCTCCAGAGCTAAATCAAGCTTAGCATTATTAACATAAGCCAATACCAACATGTCAACAATAATAGAATTAGCACAAACATTATCACTACAAGTCAAGAGTGTATGAAAAACAGAAGAAACCGTATGGGTTTTTCCATACTTAACAAAATCATGCAATAAAGATCGAACCTTTGGGTATCTTTTATCGTTGACTAACAAAATAAGCAGTTTGAATAAATGGTGAAGAGGGTGGTAAACCTGATAACCATGTTGAGACCATTTAAAGAAAGGCAAAATGGTGGCAGAATCAAACCCAGAATCAAAAAGTTGTTGAAGAAAAGAAGTTGGGTTAATGGGTTTAATTAGGTCCTTGAGTTGAGACCAGTGCTGCTTTGAAATCAGTTCTGAAACTCTAGATTTGAAATGTGGGTCTGAAACCAAATTGGGTGTTGAAGTTGAGGTTGAGGTTGGCTCTGAATTAGCTGAAGATTCTGTGAAAAGGCAGCGAAGGAGTATACGGGTGTGTAGACAACGCCGAACGTAAGATACCGACATGGATACAGGCGATGAAACTATGGGAGAAATTGTGATTAGGAACAAGGATTCATGCGGAACATTGAGAGCCACGAGCAGACTACTGAAATAGGACTAAAATAGTCCAATCCCTATAAATTAAGGACCATTTTGATCATTTTCTTGCTTGTGGTTTTTACTGCATCCCTGTCAGCCAATTAGGTATAACTAATTTTCTACGAAAACCTATATGAATAATTATGTTTGTTTAAAATACGGCAAGCTTTTTTTTTTTTTTTTTTGAATTGCTATTTATTTTTTTCATGGCCAAAAGAGTCACGCATTGGATCCTAATAATCCAAGCTAAATAACCTGGACCGTGGATCATTATATATCGTTTGAGGTATTAATGTGAAAAAAAGAGGAATTTATGCAGTGACTTAATATATTTGATATTTTGTATCGTCCATGTGATCATTTAATTAGTGATGCCATGGTTGAATGATATAATTTTGATAAAATCATAAGAGTAAAAAATTATGTGGTTCGTTTAATGTAACTTGAGACTTTAATGAATGTTCTAAGTATGATCAAGAGGTCATTTGGACAAATGCGGATACAAATTTAACTTTGTCGTTTGGTTACCGTCTCGGATAAATAAGGTTATCTCATGTGATTATATTATTATTTTAATATAAAATTTATACCGTTATTAAATATACCCATAATTAAATATGAGTTAAATATAATTTCAAATATCATAACGAGATTAGTATTTTT
Organism: Nicotiana otophora; assembly: GCA_000715115.1. NCBI lineage: Eukaryota > Viridiplantae > Streptophyta > Magnoliopsida > Solanales > Solanaceae > Nicotiana > Nicotiana otophora. The sequence continues at coordinate 66,433 of AWOL01S0085880.1, forward strand.
ATTTCGATAACCAAACTACACCAAATAGTATAACACATCCAAGAGGAAAAAACAAAATAAAATAAAATGAGATACTCCAAAGGCACAAGCAATGGGAAAACGGTTTTACGGGTTGGGGAAGTGCACAGTTAGCCACTAATTAGAGATGTTTTTACCCTTTAGTCACTATTTAAAATGTAATTTTTTTTTTTAGCCACTGCTTAATAAATTTGTACTCGCCCACACGAAAATACTCCTGTGCTAGACATGGGTGTTGTGTAACTACTAAAAAAATAGTGTCCTTAACTTCATGAATGTTGTGTAAATATTAAGGACAAAGTGTCTTATGTTTGCACCTTTCGTTGTTAAACTTTAGGACATTATGTCCTTAACTTCATATGTACAGTTTGAATGTTAAGAACATGGTGTCCTTAACTTCATGAATGTTGTGTAAATATTAAGGACAAAGTGTCTTATGTTTGCACCTTTCGTTGTTAAACTTTAGGACATTATGTCCTTAACTTCATATGTGCAGTGTAAATATTAAGGACATGGCGTTCTTAACTTCATGTGTACAGTGTAAATGTTAAGGACACAATGTCCTTAATTTGTATTTGCAACTTCTGTTTTTAAACTTTAGGACCTCATGTCCTTAACTTCATATGTACAGTTTGAATGTTAAGAACATGGTGTCCTTAACTTCATGTGTAGTATAAATGTTAAGGACATAATGTCCTTAACCTTATGAGTATTGTATAGATATTAAGGACATGGTGTCCTTAACTTCATGAATGCTATGTAAATATTAAGGACAAAGTGTTGTGTATTTGCACCTTTCGTTGTTAAATTTTAGGACATCATGTCCTTAACTTCATATGTGCAGTGTAAATGTTAAGGAGACGACGTCCTTAATTTCATGTGTGCAGTGTAAATGTTAAGGACACGATGTCCTTAATATTTACACAGCACTTATAAAAAAAGGGTAGCAACGTCTTTTCGTATTAATTTTAATAGAGTAGTGGCTATTTTTGCTTTAAAAATACTGGATAAAAATTAAATACCATATTAAAAAATAGCTATCCCAAACCATTTCTACCTGATTTTTGGGAAATTTAGTTGCCCATCCAGCAGAAATTCAACTTTAAGTATTCGGCCCATTTTCTACTAACTCTGAGCCCAACTTTGACTTCAAACTCAAGCCCATAAAAGAACTCGTTTGAGCTCAGCCCATATCATGCCAGTGGTCAATGTCCAAAAATTATACAAATATAACACTTTTTGGAGTGGTCTTTAGTTTTTGACCCATGCTTACCCCATGGGCAGATTTTCAGGTTAAAAATATTGTCCATGGGACAAGCGAGGACCAATGCTTGTTAAACTTGAAGTTCTATCTATAGGATAAATGAAATTTTTTTTCAACATCATTCACTTTGTAGGTTATTTGTGTACGTCACCCGTCAATATAAAATATTTCGATGACACAAAATCCCTTTTCGGCATGTGAAGGTTCCTTTTTGCCCGTCCTTATACATGTTTGTTCACATGTTAGTTATTTGGTGGTCACAACGTAGGGATCACTTAATGAAACTGGATTGTATACTTCGAATAATAATAAAAAAATTTATATATATATAATAATGATCAATAAAAGAAGGAATCGTTTAGTTTACGATTTAGTCATGCGAGAAACAAGGGTTATTTATACGCTCAATAATAATGCGGCAATTGTTACCGTGTATAACAATATATATAGAAATTGTTATGTAGTGAACAATACATGAATTATTTAATTTAAAGGCATTTTCCTCCTTAAATATTTTATCAACGTATTGTTAATATAAATAATTTTAGTTACATTCTATCTCGTATATAAACAATACCTAAATTTTTGTATAAATTGTATCAAAATTAGTAATACAATATTTAATTTTCGATATTAAACTCCGCATAATTTGTTATTTGTCAAACATATAATTCAAAAGTGACATACGAAGTCAATATAATATGTTTATTAACCATATTATACCAACGCCAAAGTAAAATTCACATCCACGTACGCTTCGTCTAAATTTGCTGTGAGAGAGTGTTTTAAAAGGAAAATGAAGTCTTCCTATTGAAGTGAGTTTGACAAGAGGTTAAGAAATCTCTATCACAATGATACTTTGACATATTTCCTATCACGACGAGTCAAATGATGGACTCTCACAATCACGAGCTTTCAGTTCTTGAAATTTTCAGATAATGATTTGGAATTGTATGTACCTGTAGTGCTATTCTACTTAGCTATTTCACCACTTATTAGTCTCATCATTTCCTTTCTGTAGTTGGAAAAAGTTGAAGAGCTGTAACAACAAAGAAAGTAGGCTTCTTTCTCATTCTTTCAATCATTTTCTTAGCCGAAATATTAAAAAGATAGAAAGGTCTTGTTGAAAGTATAGTCGTAATCATAGAAGTTTCTACTTTAATTTCATGCCCCACCATATTAGTTTTACATTTTCTCATCATATTCTCCCTTTTTTCCCCTTTGGAAAAATGTGGATGCTGAGAGCTTAAAGGAGGAGATGTAAGGTCGGTTAAGTGGGTAGGTGTGACTAGTCAGTTCAAAGAAACCTCTTATTCAACATTTGGGCTATTTTCTTAAGACCATCTTTAACATACTCAAATTGAAATAAAATTCTTGAAGAAGCAGCAATTAGTAAAATTATCAAATTTCACAATCTCCAGCAATTTACTCACAAACTACCTTGGGAAATGAATCCAC
>AWOL01S0085892.1:0-16621 GCA_000715115.1 Nicotiana otophora
AAATATTTATATTATGGCACGTGAGTTGTCCGTGCAGCACGTGAGTTGTCCGTGCTTATAGCGATTGGGCTGTAGGAGCCCCTCATGTGTCTGTACACACCCCCAGTGAGCGCAGTCGACTATAAATAGGGATCGAGCTGCACGTCGCAGCAGGTATTGTATAGCGCTGAGTGATTGAGTGTGCTGAGCATAGTGAGAGAGAATGCGAGATAGTGAGATTGAGTACTCTGAGAGTGTGAGTACATGAGTACAATCTCTGAGATGCATTGCAATGACATGCACACATGACATATATGCATAGAGATGTGCTTTCCTCGTGTTGTACGGTATTACATTATTCATGATTTCTCACACATTTTGACAGATGGGCATAGTGATGCATTTGTTTTACACGGGTTATCCGGAAGGAATATGAAACATATTGTTTATTATTGAAAAGAGTTTTGGAGAAATTTATTGTTTTCAAACTATTCATATTATTGGTAATTTCGGCAAAAGATTTGAGTTTTTACTGATGGATTTGAAAGGAAGAACTATTATTTTTGAAATCATGATTTGGCTGAGCATTTTATCTCTGAGTTACTTCGGGTATTATTTGCTTATTATTGTTATGGACTGTTATGGACTATTGGTTTTGGAACCGACCTTGGTGGAAGCTCATCACTACTTTCAACCTACGGCTAGGTTTGTTACTAACTCAGTACATGGGGTAGGTTGTACTGATACTACACTTCTGCACATTTCGTGCAGATGTTGGTTGATGTTGTTGTTGTGCTCGATGGTTGCGGGATTTGAAGATGTACATGCGTTCCTGTTGTAGCTGCCTCTTGTTCAGGGTAGCCTTAGATTTATAAAAGCTCTGCTTATATATTATTCAAACAGACTATGTATTTATTTCATTTCCGCTTTGTATACTCTATTCTTGGAAGCTCATGATTTGCACTACCAGTTCTTAGGGATTGTGTAAGATCGGGATCTTTATTCACTTAAATTGCTTTAATAATTATTAGTGAAATTGATTAGTTGGAAATTGGCTTACCTAACGGGATGGGTTAGGTGCCATAATGACTAGTTGGATTTTGGGTCGTGACAAGGTGGTATCAGAGCCCTAGGTTCATAGGTTTTAAAAGTCATGAGCAAGTGTCTAGTAGAGAGGCTACTAGACACTTAGGTCATCATATGCGATGACCTAAGTGTCCCGACCAAATACGTCATCATATGGTCGTATGATGACGTACATACTTATCTTCGAGAGGCTACAGTGCATTTAGGATATATACTTCCCATCATTCTTTTCTTATCGTGCGGGATTGATTCAGCTTGGGACATAACTCTTTGAATTCCTTCCACGTATTTGTATGCGCACATGAGCGCTCGGTATCAGTTGTGTATCACCGGCTTGTGATTTCAGGGATGATGTGCGAGCTGAGAATTCTATGTTTTGGTGATGGGCCAGTCTGGAGGACTTGAGGCCATGGTCAGACCACAGTTTAAGCTCGGTAGCTTCAGTTATAACTTGTACAATTGGACTCATATGTCTGGTAATGACCCTACAGTGGAATTCGTGGCTCGATGAGCGATGGAATGGCGATATGATGGGTATGATGTGTGTGATGACCCAAAATATCGTCTTTAAATTTAATAAGTAATTCTATGTTCTAAGACATCAAAAAGCACCATTTATCATTCCTCCACTTGCGTGCGCAGTCCGTACAATTTTTCGAAAAGTTTTTATGTGAAAAATGGATTAAAATGGGAAATAGAGCTTTAAAACTCAATTAAGTTGACTTTGGTCAACCTTTTGATCAAACAGACCCGGATCAGTATTTTGAAAATTACGGTAGGTCCGTATCGTGATTTGGGACTTGGGCGTATGCCCGGAATCGAATTCCGAGGTCCCTAGCCCGAGTTATGGAATTTTGATGAATAATTAAAAGCTTGAAAGCTTAATAATTTCTAAGAAATTACTGATGTTGGATTTATTGACCTCGGGTCCGTATTTTGGTTCCGGAGCCCGGTATAGGTCCACTATAATATTTATGACTTGTATGACGAATTTAGTGAGAATCGGAGTTGATTTGACGTGATTCGGACGTCCGGTTGTAAAAATATAAGTTTTAAAGTTTTCTTGAAAACTTCCTTTGATTTATTGTCCGATTCATAGTTCTAGGTGTTATTTTGGCGATTCGAAAGCGCGAGCAAGTTCGTATGATATTTTAAAACTTGTGTACATATTTGGTTTGGAGCCCCGAGGGCTCGGGTGAGTTTCGGATAGGCTACGAGATGATTTCGGACTTGGGAAATCTGGTTTTCTGCAGACTTCAGGCTTCTGGTGTGTTCTTCTTCGCGTTCGCGAAGGTACTCTCGCGAACGCGAAGAGCAAATTTGGCTGGCACATTTTGTGCTTCCCGTTCGCGACATAGTGACCACGTTCGCGAAGGCTTGAGGTTCAAAGCTTCGCCTTCGCGATAGAAGCCTCGCATTCGCGAAGGGTTTCGATCCATTTTCAATTATTTCCCATTTTTGAGCTCGGGTAAGGCGATATTTGGGCGATTTTCACAGGAAAACATTGGGGTAAGTGTTGTTTATCCTATATTGATTATATTTCATGATTTCATACTCATTTATATCATGAATCCGTGAAATTATGGAAGAAAAATCAGATTTTATAAAATCTTCCAAAAACGAAAATTTAAAATTTGAAGGTCCATTTGATATCGAAATTGGACATATTTGGTATGGTTGAACTCATATCGGAACGGGTGTTCGGATTTCGTGAGTTTTTCCGGGATTTGAGACGTGGGTCCCACTGCCGAATATTTTAATGAATTTCGGATTTTTATCCGAAAAAATTTGTAAATTCATATGGAATTAATTCATATGATTAGTATTGAATATATTGAATTGTTTGTGAATAGATTTGAAGCTTTCGGAGGCAAATTTAAAAGGAAAAGCTGTGGTTGAATAATTGATTTGGAATTTGCAAAGCGAGGTAAGTGTCGTGGTTAACCTTGACTTGAGGAAATAGAACCCTTAATTTATTTGTTATGTGAATTGCATGTGAACGACGTATAGGCAAGGTGACGAGTGTCTATACGTCGTCAAATTAATTGTTTGCCTGCCTACTTGAAAAATCATAAATTATTTTTAATTATAAATTAATTATTATAATAATTGTTTCTCTTATTCTTTGTCAAATATTAATTCTTGAATTCCTCCATTAATTGTTACATGCTATTTGAATTATGTGATTTAATTGTTATTTGATATTTAGCATATTAAATATTAAACTGCATATGTTTTCCCTGATTGCTATAATAATTTTATATTTGTCATTGTTTGTTTCATAATTAAATCATAATTGTTGTATACTTGTTGTCTTATAATTTTATATTAATTGTTGTATTTATTGGGAAAATTTCTTCTATAAGAATTGATTGAAATGGATATATTGGAAGATCGGGTTGCACACCGCAACAGACTTATTAAAAGTTAATATTAGAGGATCGGGTTGCACGCCACAACAGACTTATGAAAAGTTAATATTGGAGGATCGGGTTGCACGCCGCAACAGACTTATGAAAACTTAATATTGGAGGATCGGGTTGCACGCCGCAACAGACTTATTAAAAAGTCTATATATATACTTGATTGAAATAAATATATAACATACTTAATTAAAATGAATATATTGGAGGAGCGGGTTGCACGCCGCAACAGAACCGAATGTGAATAGGTTGTGAGAACGGGTTGCACGCTGCAACATAATTGAATGTGAATATATAGTAAGAGCGGGTTGCACGCTGCAACAGAATTGATGGAAATGATAATTGGTTATGACTGTTGAGTTGTCTTCAATTATTATAAATGAATTACCTGATTTATTTCTATTATTGTTGGTCTTGCTAATATTGCGTACAGGTTAATGTAAGTGAACCGCCTTAGCCTCGTCATTACTTCATTGAGGTTAGGCTCAGCACTTACCAGTACATGGGGTCGGTTGTACTGATACTACACTCTGCACTTCTTGTGCAGATTTTGGAGTTGGTCCCAGCGGCGTACCATAGACTTACTCGAATTTCAGCTACCAGAGGAGACTTGAGGTATAACTGCATGGCGTCTACAGTTCTGAAGTTCCCATCTATTTTACTTTAGCTGTGTGTTTATTCCTAGGCAACTTTATTTTATTCAAACCTTATTTGTATTTATTCTAGAAGATCATGCATTTGTGACACCAATTCTGGGATGGTATTTAGATACCATTGTTTTTATGGATTATTCACTATATTTCAAACTTTGCTTCCACTTTTGTTTCCTTGATTATTAATAATTTAAAAATTATTAAAAAATTGGTTAATATTATTCTAACGTTAGCTTGCCTAGCAAGTGAAATGTTAGGCGCCATCACGGTCCGAATGAGGGAATTTCAGGTCGTGACAATGTGACCGCGGGATGTGTTAAGACGATTTGAATGTGACGAGAAGTGTTTCCTTCAAATGTAAAGAAATGACCATGGGGTGCTTGATTTTCGTTTTAATGTGACGTATAGTCTCGAGTATGAATGTTTTGAAGGATCTTTCATATTGTTAAATTTTGGGGTAAATTAAATTCTCATGTCTGGGTAATGAGTTTGGACTCAGATTGACTAAGTGATTGCATAGTAATTGTGACTGCAAAAAGATATAACAAGATGCCAATTTGAGGCTAGGGAGGTGGGTTATCTCCTGGAGAGTAATCTACGTAGGTGTGTTCATTATATGTGAGTGGCAAATTACTTTTCCGCCAGTAGGGCGTATGTGTGGAGATTTGAATTTGAATATGGCTGAGAAAGTTGACTTGAGTGTCAAGAGAATGATTGCGAGCTTAGCAGATGATTTGGGGTATTTTTATGGTTGGCGTTGTATGAGCTTAAGAAGAATTTTTTGTTGAACTAATGGAAGTATTAGGGCACTAGTAAAGTATGGATATTGTGAGTTATGGAGTGTTTAAATTTATGGCTTTGAGCCAAGTGGGGGAGCCTGCTGCAGACGGCTTAATTGCATGGTTATATGTTAAATTTTAGTTTTGGTCTGAGGCATACTTGTGGATTAGTTATGACTTACAGAGATGGAGTTCGAGAATGACTTGAGTAAACAAATTCTTGGATACGAGTTATATTGTACTTTATGAGTATGTGAAAATCATGGGATGAGTGAGTTGTTATTTTCAAAATATATAGTACGCACGGAGTATGAATATGATTGGGGGTATTAAAGTAGAGTTACTTCTTTGAGTGTTGTTGTGCTAATGGGGCAGGTGTCTTTTGACCCATTTGGGCGGTGCAATTAGATTTGAGCAAAGTCGGTGACCCCCCGAGAAAAATCTAGTGGATTTGAGAATTTTATATAGCAATTGAGAATTTCTCCGAACTTGTGTATGGCTAAAACCTGAGATTTACACTGGATGGTGCTTGGACTTGCAGAAATTCTGTATGACTATGGATTCTATGTTTTAGTATAAGGAGGGTGAGGAGAACAATTTCAAATTCACATAAGGTATTTTCAGAGTGAGTGTTATAATTATGGTATTTTTTTGAGGGTGCTTTAGAAGAATACAGTTGCTTATGGGCCGTATGGCGTTGTGGTTCTATGCTAAGTTTTGTGGGGTGAGTTGTGGTTAAAGATCGTGGTGTTTTAGCAAGGAAAAGTATCAATTTCAAGACAAATACGGAAGGGACTTGGAGAAATAGGACAGCTTGGTAGTAGGTTGGATCAGTATGGTAATGGATATGATCGATTCTTTGAGTGCTTATGATGTGGGGGTTTTCTACAGGTGCTTTGTGGCAATACTCTTGGGTTTGGCGACCTGCATAGCTTGGTTGAGTTAGAGAGATTTAAATTTGAAGGAATCAAAAATAGTGATTCGTGTGTTCTATGGATTTGGAGAGTGGGAGTTCTCAGAAGCAGATTGTTTTGTGGTTGTGGACTGTGAAGTCGTGACCGAAGCGAGTCAGATGATATAATGTATTATGAATCAGTCGCGGTGAATTTTCGGAGGGTTATTTATCTATTGTGGTGACGAGAGTTGATTTGGGGTCCATAGGTAGTCCCAATTAAGATGTGTATTCTACACCGAGCCAGAATAGCTGGCTCCATACTGCTATTGTCGAGGGATGTGTCATTCAGTTGATGTTAAACTTATCCGTGTTCTGAAATGATCTGTGAGTTACTACTTTATGCTACGAGGAGTTGTGATTCATTGGTTATGTGCACAGATGGTGCGGTTCTATTTAAGCTTTATAGCGGAATTTGAGAATATTTGGGTATTGCATTAGCGATTGAGTAATGGTTATGTTCTTTCAGGTTTTGTGTGGAATTTTTGTCCTTTGCCTCTCTGTGGTTATTGATTTTGAGCGGGGTGGCTCGAGGTATATATTATGGACCGGCGTTTGGATGGGGTCACGCATTATAGCAGAGTTATGTTAAGGTATGAACCTTGTGTTAGAATCGGGTGATGGTTCTACGATGTATGATGAATTTTCAGTGTTTCGTTGTGGCGGTACTTGTTAATCTGGCGGGGCAATTCTCTCATTTGAGTCATTTTCCATGACTGACTACATTTGAATTGTTGCTTATTGGTACACGGATTGCACGGCTTGTGGCTCTGAGTTATATTGGTGCGGTATGTCTATGGAACAGTTGTGTTTAGTAATATAAGGTCATTGGACCTAGAATGAGTAGTATCAGGTTTGATTTCGGTATATTCGGGAGTATAATATTGAGAGTCGGCTCAAAAAGTGATTATGGTTCTGGTTGGGGCGAGAGAGCTCTGTGACTTGTTGATCTGGTAAGTGGTCATGAAATTTTGCATGTTTTTATTTATTATCAACAATGTACGAAGGTTTTGGGATGAGGTTTGGTTCGATATGGGTTTAGTACTAGTATTTGGTTGGCTTTGGAGTAGTCACTGTGGTCAGGAATAGTGCCATGAGCATGCGAGCTGTGTAATATGTTAGGTGATTTTGTCTGTGGTTATGGTTATGGTTATGGTTATGGCTTGATACAGCTAGTTTAAACTCATACAGGGTGTAAATGTAAGATTCGTGTCTTGAAAGAAATTCTAAAGGTTGGAAATTAAATTCCAAGGTTTATGGGCTAAAGTTAAATCAATGATTTCAGTTGTATTGTATTGTCAAGCTCATATGGAATAGGGTGACATGAGTTCACCCCTGAGTACGTGTCTGACAAGATGGAACAGTGATTTGATGGCTTGGAAACAACTCTTGGCACGTTCGAGGACGAACATATGTTTAAGTGGGGGAGAATGTAACGACCCGACCGGTCGTTTTGAGTATTACAACCCCGTTTCCCCATTTACTGCTCAAATTGGGATTTACAATTGTTGTGTGACTTACCGGGGCAATTGGTTCGGGTCTGGTGAAGTTTTGGAATGAATTGGAACACTTAGTTCCAAGGTTTAAAGCTTAAGTTAAAATAGTGACCGGATAACGACCTATGTGTAAACGACCTCAGAATTTAATTTTTATGATTCCAATAGCTCCGTACGGTGATTTTGGACTTAGGAGCATGTCCGGAAAATTATTTGGAGGTCCGTAGTGGGATTAGGCTTGAAACGCCGAAAGTTGAATTATTGGGAAGTTTGACCGAGGGGTTGACTTTTTGATATCGAGGTCGGAATCTGATTCTGGAAATTGGAATATCTTCGTTATGTCATTTATGACTTGTGTACAAAATTTGAAGTCATTCCGGATTGATTTGATGTATTTCGGCACAAGATATAGAATTTGAAAGTTCAAAGTTCATTAGGCTTGAATTGAGGTGCGATTCATAGTTTTAGCATTCTTTGATGTGATTCGAGGCTTTGACTAAGTTCGTATGATATTTTAGGACTTGTTGTTATTTTTGGTTGAGGTCCCGAGGGCTTCGGGTGAGTTTCGGGGTGGTTTCGGGGCTAGGCCATTCTTAGTTGCTGGTTTTTGGCCACAGAGGTATGCATCGCGATCGCGGACAAATGGTCACGATCGCGAAGAGCAATTTTGCTGTTTGGGCACTGTGAATCGCGATCACGGAAGCCTTTTCGCGATCGCATAGAGGAAAATCCTGTTGCACTGATCCGACTTTGGAAGCCTATATCTTGCAATATATAAGGAATTTGGAGATAATCGAAAAATGAAAGTTGTAGCCCTTGATGTCTAGTTTTCAGAAATGTTAATCCTTTATTATTTGGAGTTGTGTACAAAAAAGTTATGATAGATAAACTATAGGTTGTCCGATAAGAGTATGGAAATCTCTGCTGCACAGGGCTGACTTTGAAAGCTTATATCTAGAAATCTATAAGGAATTGGGAGCTATGGAGTTCGGATTGAAGCGAAGAGTAAATGCCTGGACAGAAGATATATTTCGAGGTTTCGGTCATTTTAACACATTTGGAGCTATGGAGCTCGGATTGAAGCGATGTTTGAGGCGATTTTCACCATATGGATTGGGGTAAGTGATTCTAACTCGGTTTTGGTTAAATTACATGAATCTATTATTATTTTTATCAATAAATTAGTGTTTTGGGTTGAAAATAGTAGAAAAATTCATAGACTTTAATTGAGGATTTGAAGGTCGAGTTGTGGTCGGATTTGAGAAATTTTGGTATGGTTGGACTCGTGGTTGAATGGGGGTTTGAATTTTGTATGTTTTATCGGATTCCGAGATGTTGTCCCCACGGGTATTTTTGGGGCGCAATTTTAGATTTTTGGAAAATATTAATATTTTGATATGGAATAAATTCCTATAATTTTTGCGAGCTGAATCAAATTAATTGTGACTAGATTCGAGCCGTTTGGAAGTTGATACGCGCAGAATGGAATTTCTGGAGCATTGCTTAGCTTGCTCGATATTGGATTTGGCTTGTTCGAGGTAAGTAAGTTGAGGGTATGAACCCTGAATATATGTATTTCGTGAATTGTTGGGAGATGACGCACATGCTAGGTGACGGGCGTGTGGGCGTGCACTATAGAAGTTGTGACATAATTATTTCTGTGAAATTTTGTAGTTAAATAATCTTTGCATTTTCCATGCGGTTTTATGAGTTAAAGAAATTGAGCTGAAAGGCATATTACAAATAATGTTGAGGCTATGCGCTAGTATTATTGGGACCCACAGAGGTCATATTGCTGTGAATTATTAGTTATGTTGAAAATTCATACTCAGTCATATTCATTTCATTGCATATCACATCTCGGTCTCTGTTGTTATTTATTGATACATCATATCATCATTTTTGGGCTATTCTCATGACATTGTGAGCACATGAGAGAGAGACTGGAGAGATTGATGACTGAGGGAGGCCGAGGGCCTGATTGTGAGAATATTTTTAGGATCAAGCTGCACGCCGCAGCAGGCCATGTTGGATTTATATATATTATTACTATTATATGGATCGGGGCTGTCCGCCTGCAGCAGGCCTTATTGGCTTATTATTGCACGTGAGTTGGTCGTGCGGATCCTTATATTACTATTGCATGTGAGTTGGCCGTGCGGATCCAGATATTTATATTATGGCACGTGAGTTGTCCGTGTAGCACGTGAGTTGTCCGTGTAGCACGTGAGTTGTCCGTACTTATAGCGATTGGGCTGTAGGAGCCCCTCATGTGTCTGTACACACCCCCAGTGAGCGCAGTCGACTATAAACAAGGATCGGGCTGCACGCCGCAGCAGGTATTGTATAGCGCTGAGTGATTGAGTGTGCTGAGCATAGTGAGAGAGAATGCGAGACAGTAAGATTGAGTACTCTGAGAGTGTGAGTACATGAGTAAAATCTCTGAGATACATTGCATTGACATGCACACATGACATTTATGCCTAGAGATGTGTTTTCCTTATGTTGTACGGTATCACATTATTCATGATTTCTAACACATTTTGACAGATGGGCATAGTGATGCATTTGTTTTACACGGGTTATCCAGAAGGAAAATGAAATATATTATTTATTATTGAAAAGATTTTTGGAGAAATTTATTTTCACGACCCGAAATTCCCACCTTCGGACCTGATGGTGCCTAATATTTCACTTGCTAGGCAAGCCAACGTTAGAATAATATTATCTATTTTAAAAATAATTTTAAATTTATTAATAACAAGGAAGAAAATGCGGAAGCAATTTTGAAATAATCCATAAAATTAATGGTGTCTAAATACCATCCCAGAATTGGTGTCACAAGTGCACGAGCTTCTAGAATAAATACAAATAAAGGTCTGAATAAAATAAAGCTATTTGGAAATAAACACACAGCTAAAGTACAATAGACGAGGACTTCAGAACTGCGGACGCCATGAAGTTATACCTCAAGTATCCTCTGATAGCTGAAATCCGAGCAAGTCTATGGTACGTCGCTGGGACCAACTCCAAAATCTGCACAAGAAGTGCAGAGTGTAGTATCAGTACAACCGACCCCATGTACTGGAAAGTGCTGAGCCTAACCTCGACGAAGTAGTGACGAGGCTATGGCGGTTCACTTACATTAACATGTACACAATATTAATAATAACAACAAATAATACAAATAAATCAGGTAACTTATTTATAATAATTGAAACCAACCCAGCAGTCATAATCCATTATTATTTCAACCAATTCTGTTGCAGCGTGCAACCCGCTCTCACAATATAATCACATTCAATTCTGTTGCGGCGTGCAACCCGCTCTTCCAATATATTCATTTTAAATAAGTCTGTTGCGGCATGCAACCCGATCCTCCAATATGGACTTTTCATATGTCTGTTGCGGCGTGAAACCTGATCCTTCAATATGGACTTTTCATAAGTCTGTTGCGGCATGAAACCCGATCCTCCAATATGGACTTTTCATAAGTCTGTTGCGGCGTGCAACCCTATCCTCCAATATGGACTTGTCATAAGTATGTTGCGGCGTGCAACCTGATCCTCCAATATACTCATTATTATTAATTTTGTTGCGGCGTGCAACCCGCCCCTCTAGTATATCATTTACCAGTTCTTATAGAAGGAATTTTCCCAATAAATGCAACAATTAATATGAAATTATAAGACAACAAGCATACAATAATTATGATTTAATCATGAAACAGACAAGATCAAATAGCAAATTATTATAGTAATCAGGGAGAAAATAGGCAGTTTAACATTTAATATGCTAAATATCAAATAATAATTAAGACACATAATTTAAGTAGCACGTAACAATTAATGCAGAAATTCAAGAATTAATATTTGGTAAAGAATAGGAAAGAAATAATTATTATAATAATTAATTCTTGATTTAAAACAATTTATAATTTTTCAAGTAAGCAGGCAAACAATTAAATTGACGACGTATAGACACTCGTCACCTCGCCTATACGTCGTTCACATGCAATTCACATAACAATTAAATTAAGGGTTCTATTCCCTCAAGTCAAGGTTAACCACGACACTTACCTCGCTTTGAAAATTCCAATTAATTATTCAACCACAACTTTTCCTTTTAAATTTGCCTCCGAAAGCTTCAAATCTATTCACAAACAATTCGATATATTCAATACGAATCATAGGAATTAATTCCATATGAATTTACAAATTTTTCGGATAAAAATTCGAAATTCATTAAAATATTCGGCAGTGGTACCCACGCCTCAAATCCCGGAAAAATTCATAAAATCTGAACACCCGTTCCGATACGAGTTCAACCATACCAAATTTGTCCAATTCCGATATCAAATGGACCTTCAAATCTTAAATTTTCGTTTTTGGAAGATTTTATAAAAATCTGATTTTTCTTCCATAGATTCACGAATTCATGATATAAATGAGTATGAAATCATGAAATATAATCAATATGGGATAAGGAACGCTTACCCCAATATTTTCCGTGAAAATCGCCCAAACATTCACCTTAACTGAGCTCAAAATGACCAAAATGAGTAAAAATGTCGGACTCTTCGATATATACACTGCTCAGGCATTTTCGCACCTGCGGTTCCTGGGCTCGCACATGCAAGCTCGCATCTGAGAGAAAAATCTCCCATCTGCGGAAAATGGGCTGCCAGCGTTTGTCCGCATCTGCGAACTTTGCGCGCATCTGCGGACACGCTTCTGCGAGAAGTTGTCCGCTTCTGCGAACGTGCTGGTGCATGCACATTTTCGCACCTGCGTACTTTTGCTCAGCCACGCCCTTGCGCATCTGCGATCGAATGGTCGCTTCTGCGAGCTCGCACCTGCAGTCAAATATCCGCAGGTGCGATTATAACAGAAGGCAGAAATACAGATTTTGCTTAAGTCCAATTCTTGATCTGATTTCAATCTGTTTCACTCTCGGGGTACTCGGGACCCCGTACGAATATACTAAAAAGTCCAATAACATAATACGGACTTACTCGGGGTCTCGTATCATGTCAAACAATGCTGAAATTACAATTCACACCCCAATTCAAACATTGAGTTTTAAACTTTTAAATTTGCAAATCTCGTGCCATAATATATTAAATAAATCCAGAATAACTTCAAATTTGGCACACAAGTCATAAATGACATAACGGAGCTGTTCAAATTTTCAGAATCAGATTCCGACTCCGATATCAAAAAGTCAACCCTATGGTCAAACTTGGAATATTTAGCCTTTAAATTGCTAGTTCCGTTAAATGGTCATAACTTGAGCTAGGGACCTCCAAATTAAATTACAGGCATACGCCCAAGTCCCAAATCATGATACGGAGCTACAGGAACTGTCAAAATACTGATCCGGGTGTGTTTGCTAAAAATGTTGACTAAAGTCAACTCACTTACATTTTAAAGCTCTATTTCACATTTTAATTCATTTTTCACATGAAAACTTTTCAAAAAATTTTATGGACTGCGCAAGCAAGTCGCGGAATAATAAATGGTGCTTTTCGAGATTTTAAAATACAAAATTATTTATTAAATTTAAAGATGACATTTTGGGTCATCACATTTATTGTTTTCAAACTACTCATATTATTGGCAACTTCGACAAAAGATTTGAGTTTTTACTGATGGATTTGAAAGGAAGAACTATTATTTTTGAAATCATGATTTGGCTGAGCATTTTATCTCTGAGTTACTTCTGGTATTATTTGCTTATTGTTTTTATGGACTGTTGTGGACTATTAGTTTTGGACCCGACCTTGATGGAAGCTCATCACTAATTTCAACCTATGGCTAGGTTTGTTACTTACTCAGTATATGGGGTCGGTTGTACTGATACTACACTTATGCACATTTTGTGCAGATATTGGCTGTTGTTGTTGTTGTGCTTGATGGTTGCGGGATTTGAAGATGTACCAGCATTCCCGTTGTAGCTGCCTCTTATTCAGGGTAGCCTTAGATTTATAAAAGCTCTGTTTATGTATTATTCAAACAGACTATGTATTTATTTTATTTCCGCTTTGTATACTCTATTCTTAGAAGCTCATGATTTGTACTACCAGTTCTTGGGGATTGTATAAGATCAGGATCTTTATTCACTTAAATTGCTTTAATAATTATTAGTGAAATTGATTAGTTGGAAATTGACTTACCTAACAGGATAGGTTAGGTGCCATCACGACTAGTTGGATTTTGGGTCGTGACAATAGACTAGTATGTCATCAAAGAATACTAGTACAAATTTCCTTAGGAAAGGTCTGAAAACATGGTCCATCAGGATCTGAAAGGTTGCAGGAGCATTGGTCAAGTCAAAGGGCATGACTCTAAACTCATAATGGCCCAAATGGGTCCTAAATGAAGTTTTTTAAATGTCAGACCTCTCCATTCTAATTTGGTGATACCCAGCCCTTAGATAAATCTTGGAATATATGTAAGATCCATTAAGTTCATCCATCAAATCATCTATCAAAGGAATAGGAATTTATCCTTGATGGTCATCTTATTTAGTTCCCTATAATCAATGCAAAACCTCCAACTCCCATCCTTCTTTTTTACTAACAACACAGGTGAGGAAAAAGGAGAATGACTGGGTTGAATAATTCCACTACTTAACATTTCATTGGCTTGTTTCTCTATTTCATAATGATTGTACCTGTAAGGTCTGATACTTACTTTTGTTGCATCAGGTTTGAGGGGAATAGAAATAGAATGATCACGGCTCCTCTGTAGTGGCAAGGACTTTGGCTCTTCAAACACCTATGGGAACTCTTCAAGTACCTCACTGATTTTATCAGGTATGGTCACTTGTACTTCAGTAGTCCTAGCAGTAATTATAAATAAGTGAGCCTACAACACCTTACCCTTTCTGAGAAGTTGTTTCACTTCACTAGTTGTCATGCTACGTAGCTTATCTTCCTCAGAGTATCCCTTAAGGTCCACCATTTTCCTTTTCACACTTACCTACATCCTATATTCAATGAAATCAAACAGAATGGGATTATGCTTTCTCATCTAATACACTCCTAAGACCATATCTGTAACGACTCAATCGGTCGTTTCAACTTTTAGAACCCTATTTCCTTAAATAAAACTTTCAGTATGTGCTTTAATGATTTATGACTTTGTGGGGATGGTTGGTTCGGGATTTGGAAGTGTTTGGGTTGAAATCGGAATACTTGGTTCCTTAAATTGGCTTTAAAAGGACAAGTTTGACTTTGGTCAACATTTTGAGCAAACGGACTCGGATCAGTATTTTAACAGTTTTGATAGGACCGTATAGTGATTTGGGACTTGGGAGTATGCCCGGAATCAAATTCCGAGGTCCCTAGCCCGGGATATGGAATTTTGAAGAAAAATTAAAATGTTTAAATCGAATAGTGACCGGATGTCAAATTATGTGAAAACGACCCCAGAATAGAATTTTGATGATTCCAACAGCTCCATATGGTGATTTTAGACTTAGGAGCATGTTTGAAATTATTTTTGGAAGTCCGTAGTCAAATTAGGCTTGAAATGGATAAAATATAAGAATTTAAGTTAGGAAGTTTGACCGATGAGTTGAATTTTGATACCGGAGTCGGAATCCAGTTTCAAAAATTTTCATAGCTCTGTTATATCATTTATGACTTGTATGTAAAATTTGAGGTCAATCGGAGTTGATTTGATAGGTTCCGACATCGAATGTAGAAGTTGAAAACTCTTAGTTTCATTAAGCTTGAATTGGGGTATGATTCATGGTTTTAGCGTTGTTTGATATGATTTAGAGGTTTGACTAAGTTCGTATGATGTTTTAGGACTTGTTGGTATATTTGGTTGAGGTCCCGAGGACCTCGGGTGAGTTTCGGATGGTTAACAGATCAAATATTGGACTTAAAAGCTGCTGCAATTTTCCCTTCTGCTGTATATTATGGGCTGTGATCGAGCCCCAGATCGAACCCAGATATCGAGCCCACGATCAAGGCTTGAGTCGAAGCTAGGGACGGGGCTCAGTATCGAATCCATGATCGAAGGTCCAGCTCGAGGACATGATCGAAGGTAAGGCTCGAGGGCTAGGATCGAGACNNNTGATCGAAGGCCCAACCTCGATGCCCTGATCGAGGCCATGACCGAGGTCCAGGATCGAGCCTGTGATCGAAGCCCCGATCGAGGCCCAGTTCGAGGACCAGTTCCGAAGGCTGCTGGGCAGTTTTATAACAAGAGGACATTCGTCCCATTTGCCATTTTTGACGAACTTGAGCTTGAGCAAAGACGACCTTTGGCAGATGTTCAAGGGAAAAACATTGGGGTAAGTGATTCTAACTCGGATTTGGTCTACATATACAAGTATATCATTGTTTTCACAATTTAATTAGTGTTTTGAGATTGAAATTTGGAAAAATTTAGAAATCGCATTGAAACGAATTTTGGAGATTTCGGTATTGATTCGGAGTCGGATTTGAGTAAAATTGGTATGGTTGGACTCGTAATTGAATGGGTTGTCGGATTTCATAACTTTCGCCGGATTACGATATGTGGGCCTCGCGGGCAAATTTTTAATTAATTTTGGGATCTTTTCTTTAAAATGTAGTATTTTTTTATA
Source organism: Nicotiana otophora (assembly GCA_000715115.1). Classification (NCBI taxonomy): domain Eukaryota; kingdom Viridiplantae; phylum Streptophyta; class Magnoliopsida; order Solanales; family Solanaceae; genus Nicotiana; species Nicotiana otophora. The sequence goes on from AWOL01S0085892.1 coordinate 15,970, forward strand.
GAATTGATTTCTACAATATTTAGTGATTTTATCGAATTATTTTGGCTAGATTCGAGCTAGACGAAGTTGGATAATCGTGGAAAAGGCCCTATAGTGGATTAAATTGGAGCAAGACGAGGTAAGTCTCTTGTCTAATCTTGTGATGGGGAAATTTCCTCATAGGTGATTAAAATTAAATAATTGTTGCTAATTGTGGGGGGCTACGTATGCACGAGGTGACGAGAGTCCGTACGTAGCTACTATTAATGCTAAAGTCCGGGTAGTTTAGGACTCAAAGCATGCCTTACTTGTGTAAATTATATTCTTTGATTTATTTATATTAATTGATATCTATATGAATATATTTTGAATTGTTAGATAAAGATATTAAAGGATGAAAATCTCATAGGCTTGATTGTCAGTTTAAATCAATTAATTGTTAAAAGAAATTCTTCTCCTCCCAAATTCATCTTATAATGAATATACTCTCCTTCCGGAGGCACATAAGAAAATGTCCTCCTTTCTTGTGGAGCGGGCCGAATGCCTCGGCAGGATAGATGCATCTATGGATCGCGCCGCACGTCCCTCGGCAGTGTACACGACACTCTGGATTGGGCCGTACGTCCTTGGCAGAAATCGTGCTTAATAATAATAATTACACGATACTTTAATA
>AWOL01S0085912.1:0-10529 GCA_000715115.1 Nicotiana otophora
TAGCTGAGCTTATTTTACTACTCGTTCTTCCTTTGCTTACAGGCATTTTTTTATTGTCCTCTCATTTGTATATAGCGCAATTGTCCAAATGATTTTCGGACATTGAATTGATTTCGAAAACAAAATTAATTACTTGTCCTAATCTACGATCAATAACATACTGGAAGTAACACTTCAGAGCCATATAATATAAATGGATATTGAAATGGAGCCATTCCATGGATTGTTAATGAAACATGTGAAATCTAATATTCCTTTTGCTATATTTTATTTTAGAAATAGTCATACTTAAAACTTCTAAAAACTAAAAGGCACCCAAGTGTAACTTTTTTTTCTTTTTTTTAATACAATATTTCAAAAAATTGTTAAACTAAAATAAATGTAATAAAGACTAATGATGACATTGCAGTAAATTGGCCAAGCACCTTTTATCAACAATTAGGAGGATGGACGACCTCTACAACTTCACTGCTAGCCATGATTTGAACCTGTAGAGTTAAGTTATTGAAGTGAATCCATGATTAAGTGGGAGGGCAACCAAAAATAATAATTAAAATGTAAAACGACAAATCGAGCATTCTCGTTTATTAACATATGTCATTTCCACTTAAAAAACATTGATAGAAGGCAATTGAATAATAAATTATGGATCTGGGAGAGATGATAACTTGCTTTTGAAAAAGAGCAGAGCCTGGAAACAAAGGAGGTGGAATTAACACAACTTTCATCCATGTAAAATGATGAAAAATAAGTTTAACGGGATCCACATACTTTGATACAAAAATAAAAAATTATATAAAGTATCATAAAATACAAGAAGAAAAGTATCGTGTGTTTAACATTTTCAAACTTTCTCAAAGAGTTTAGAGCATATCTACATACAAAGTAGCAGGTAAAATGACTATTCATATACAAAGGCATCCTTGCTTGAAAAAAGGTATTTAACTGATTTCTATTGAATTGTCAATATTATGTTCTTAAATAGTAGCAGTAGAAAGTGACTATTCAGTTACAATTTTTAATTATGCATATGAATATGGTCAATTTATTGTAACTTCTCAAATTCTTCACGTATTGAAATTAATGAAGAGAAACTTAAGGTGTAATGATCCATAAAACTAAATGGAAGGTAATTCTATTCTTGGATGAAGGGCAAAATGGTTAATTAGTTTTTGATGGGTAATTTAGTAATTCAAGTTTTGATATAGGCCCTTTGTTATGACCCAATTTCCCCGCCATATGACGTCGTGACGACACCTAGTCCCTATGACTAGGTAAGCCTAACATTTGCGAATAATGAAATGAAAACATAAATTAAACAACTAACTGTTCAAAATACACAGTAATCCCAAAACCCGGAACATCATAAGTCACAAGCTACAGAAGGAAACTAGTATCTCTATACACAAGAGTCTAATAACAGAAGTAAGGAAAGTAAATGACATAGGAGGGAATAGAGGGGGACTCTGAGGTCTGCAGACGCGGAAGATATATCTTGAAGTCTTCGTACAACAGTAAGCACTCTCAGCTAGTACCAGGGCTGATAAGAAGTACCTGGATTTGTACACAAAACATGTGCAGAAGAGTAACATGAGTATACTACAATCGGTACCCAGTAAGTGCCAAGCCGAACCTCGGTAGAGTAGTGACGAGGTAAGGTCGGGGCTCTACTGGATTATGATATTAAAGCAAGGCAAAAATGAAATATCGCAGTAAAATAAAGACTGAAATTTAACAAGAAAGAATTTGTAGAAGGTAACAGCTCAATACACAGAAATACAACAGGGGATCTTCCGAGATACCATCTCGTAGTCCCAAACGTAAATATGCAGGGGGATCTCCCGGAATACCGTTTCGTAGTCCCAAAGTAAATATGCAAGGCAGGGGGATCTCCCGAAATACCGTTCCGTAGTCCCAAAGTAAATATGCAGTACAAGGGGATCTCCCGGAATATCGTTCCATAGTCTCAAAGTAAATATGCAGCGCAAACAATAGAAATACAACTACATCACGAAATCTTACGATTGAGACTAAGTACCAGTCAAGGAAGAAGTAGGAAATTCACTAAGCATGCAGCACAGAGCTCACATAAGCAGTTAAGACACGTAGACATGCTGTATTAGACTAAACAGGATAGCTACACATATTGAAATAACTCAATTAAGAATAAAAATAGATTGATATTCATTAAAATGGTATAACTCAAAATAAAAGGAAAAATATGTTGCTGCTCAGTAAGAAAATCGGGTTTTTCCACAACTAGCCCGTGTACGTACTCGTCACCTCATGTACACGGTGCTCACATATCACAATAGTTCCAAATCTTAAAGGGGGTTTCCCCCATACAAAGTTAGGCAAGACACTTACCTCGAACAAGCTCAATCAATCGGTCACAATGTCTTTCCCACAAAAATCCGGCTCTGAATGGCCCAAATCTAGCCAAAAGCAATTACATATCATAAATACAGCCATAATAGACTCATCTAATTAATGAAATCAACACTTTAACAAAAATTCCAAAATTAACTCAAATATTGCCCGTGGGATCCACGTCTCGGAATCGGGTAAAAGTCACAAAATACGAACACCCATTCACTCACGAGTATTACCATATAAAAATTACTCAAATCCGACCACACATCCCCTTTCAAAACTCGAAATCTTTGTTGAAAAAGTTCTTCCATTTTTCTCCCAATTTCAACCCCAAAATCCGAAATTAAAAAGAAAATTAATGATAGATTAGTGGAATATAACCAAAATAGAGTGTAGAATCATTACCCAATCTATATCTCTGAAACTCCCTCAAAATCTCGTCCAAATCCGAGCTCCCAACTCAAGTTTATGATAAAATGGCAAAACTCCCGTTTTTGAAATGTTTAAGCACTGCCCAGTGATGCCTTAATCGCGATCGCGGAAACAGCCTCGCGATCGCGAAGAACAACTTCACTCCCTCAGAAATTTACTCTACGCGAACGTGTAATACCTCATGCGAACGCGATGCACTAGATGCTCACACATACGCGATCGCAATTGTCCTCACGCGACCGCGAAGAGTAACACTCGAACTCTACTGCTGCCTCACTTCTTCTTCACGAACGCGGCCTAGCCCACATGTTCGCGGTGCACTGCCTGATAAACTTATGCGATCACGTCTTCATCTTCGCGAACACGAAGAGAAATTTTAGCTGACCTCTCAGATGACCTATGCGGTTGGAGATCTCCCTCGCAAATGCGATGAAGAAAAATATCTGCAATTACACCAGAAAAATCTGCCAACTCCCTAAGTCCAAAAATGACCCGTTGAACATCCGAAACATGCCCGAGGCCCCCGGGACCTCAACTAAACATACCAACCAATTCTAAACCACCATACGAACTTAGTCAAGCCCTCAAATCACATCCAATAATGCTAAAATTACGAATCATCCTCCAATTCAAACTTAAAGAAACTTGAAACTTCAAAATTCGACAACCGATGCCGAAACCAACCAAACCACGTCCGATAGACCTCAAATTTTGTACAAAAATCATATTCAACACTACGGACCTACTCCAACTTCTGGAATCGGAATTCGACCCCGATATCAAAAAATTCACTACCGGTCAAAATCTCTAAAAATTTGACTTTCGCCATTTTAAGCCTAAATAAGCTACGGACCTTCAAAACACAATCCGGACACGTCTCTAAGTCCAAAATCACCTAACGGAGCTAACGGAACTGACAGAATTCCATTCCGGAGTCGTCTTCATATAGTTCTGACTACGGTCCAAATCCTAAGGCTTAAACCTCCATTTAGGGACTGAGTGTCCCAAACCACTCCAAAAACCAAAACGAAACTTCTCGACTAGTCACAATAGCAGAAACAGATATGGGAGAAGCAGTAAATAGGGGATCAGGGCTATTACTCTCAAAATAACCGGTCGGGTCATTACATCCTCCCCTTCTTAAAACAATCGTTCGTCCTCGAACGAGCATAGAGACATACCAGAAGTGGTAAAAAGATGAGGATAACGGTTGCACATATCCTACTCAGTCTCCCAAGTCGCCTCCTCGACCGGCTGTCCCTTCCACTGAACCTTCACGGAAGCAATATTCTTTGACCTTATCTTTTTGTCCTGCCTGTCTAAAATAGCCATTGGCTCTTCAATATAAGATAGATCCTTGTCCAATTGGATTGAGCTAAAATCCAATATGTGAGTCGGATCACCGTCATACTTCCGGAGCATCAAAACATGAAATACCGGATAAACTCCTTCTAGGCTGGGAGCTAAGGAAAGCTCATAAGCAACCTCCCCAACACGCAGCAACACCTCAAAAGGACCAATGAACCTTGGGCTCAGCTTGCCCTTATTTTCGAATCTCATAACGCCTTTCATAGGAGAAACCCGAAGCAAGACCCGTTCTCTAACCATGAAGCAACACCACGAACCTTTCGGTCCGCGTAACTCTTCTGTCCGGGCTGTGCGAAGTCTATCCTGAATCACCTTAACCTTTTCCAAGGCATCATGAACCAAGTCCGTACCCAATAATCTGTTCTCACCCAGCTCGAACCAACCCACTGGGGACCGACACCGCCTACCATACAGAGCCTCATATGGTTCCATCTGGATACTGGACTGATAACTGCTGTTGTAATCAACCTCCGCAAGTGGCAAGAACTGGTCCCAAGCACCCCCCAAAATCTATCACACAAGCGCGGAGCATATCCTCCAGATTCTGAATAGTGCGCTCGGACTGTCCGTCCGTCTGAGGGTGAAATATTGTGCTCAACTCAACCCGAGTACCCAACTCATGTTGTACAGCTCCCCAAAAATGTGATGTAAACTGCGTACCCCGATCAGAGATGATAGATACTGGTATGCCATGAAGCCTGACAATCTCACGGATGTAGATTCGAGCTAGCTGCTCGGAAGAATATGTAGTCATCACAGGAATGAAATGAGCCGACTTGGTCAGCCTATCCATAATCACCCAAACTGCATCAAACCTCCGCTGAGTCCGTGGGAGTCCAACAACAAAATCCATAGTGATCCGCTCCCATTTCCATTCCAGAATCTCCAACTTCTGAAGCAACCCACCTGACCGATGATGCTCATACTGTTGCATTTTTATTAAGGGGTGTGAATGAAAAATGGAAGAGGCACCTCTTGGGGTGTGAATGGAAAATAGAAGAGGCACCTCTTGGATTGCACCTATTCATCTCACCCTTTCATTGCCTATAAATAGAGAGGCTTAGCCTCATTTTCCACCACTGAAAAATATGAAATCTCTCCCCTCAATTTGCTGCATACTGCATTGGTTATTCAAAAGCAAAACGTAAGCATTTTTTGTGTGATTTGCTCCGCCATTTGAGTTCGCCGAAATTCTGTGATTTGAAGTGCCGCTATCACAAAATAGTTATTTTGTTCTATCCTGAGAGGAATTAATCCGCAACCTTGGGCATTATGAGGGGATTAAATTCCTTAAGGAAACACAAGAAACTTGTGGGCTCGAAATTTTCTCTGCTTTGTTTTTTCCTTAAACTAACGTTTATTGATTTACTGATTTTGAATACATAATGATAACAAGCTTAAGGAATTTAATATTTATTTCTGTATTCATCTTACATTCTGTTTTAGGAGACTAAAATCTTATTGATTTTCTACTCCTGTTTTGGAGATTAATATCTTTGGATTTTCTACTCCAGTTTGAGATTAAAGTCTTTGTGACTTTCTACTCAATCCAAGATATATTAACTCGGTTGCTTGTATTCGATTTGAAGATATACAAACTTCACCGAGATACTAATTCTGTTTGTCAATTTGTTTTATAGAAAAATGACAACAAGTGCGGAATAATAGAATGGTTCTGTTGGGACTACTGCTACAATGGCAACTGCGTCTTCAAGTCGCACAACTCCTGCACCGGTGATGGCACTAGCAGAAAAACCCGGAAGATTTTCCGGTGTGGACTTTAAGCGCTGGCAGCAGAAAATATTCTTTTACTTGACCACGCTCAGTTTAAAGCGCTTTATCAGCGAAGACGTTCCAATTCTGGGAGAAAAAACTCCTGAAAATGAGCGATTTGTGGTCACTTAGGCATAGAAGCATTCTGCCTTCTTATGCAAAACCTATATTTTAAGTTGCTTGGAAGACGACTTGTACAATATTTATAGCGTCATGAAAATATCAAGAGAATCGTGGAATACTCTTGAAAAGAAGTACAAGACTGAATATGTTGGACTAAAGAAGTTTGTGGCCGCCAAATTTCTGGATTTTAGAATGGTTGATGGTAAATCTGTCATAACGCAAGTCCAAGAATTGCAAGATATTGATTATTTTACTAATTATAAATTTATGATTGAAGGTATGGTCATAAATGAAGCGTTTCAAGTTGCGGTATTTATTGAAAAACTGCCTCCGCTGTGGAAGGACTTTAAGAATTACTTGAAATATAAGCGCAAGGAGATGACGCTTGAAGAGCTTATTATTCGTCTATGGATTGAAGAGGACAACAAGGCTGCTGAGAAAAAGTCTCATTGAAATTCAACAATTATAGGTGCAAATATTGTTGAGGAAGCTTCAACGAACAAAAAGAGAAAGAAGTCGCCGGCTCCAAAGAATTACCCAAGCAAAAAGAAGTTCAAAGGTAATTGCCACAACTGTGGAAAGGTTGGACACAAGGCTGCTAAATGTTGTGCACCAAAGAAGGACAAGAAGAAAAGTCAAGCAAACATAATTGAGAAGAATGATAAAATAGACGATTTATGTGCCATGCTTTCGGAGTGCAACCTAGTCAGAAATCCTAGAGAATGGTGGGTTGATTCGGGGGCAATTCGTCATGTTTGAGATAACAAGGAGTTGTTTCCTTCTTATACCCCGCTGGAACCAACGAGACAGTTTTTATGGCAAATTCCGCTACTGCAAAAATTGAAGGAACATGCAAGATAGCTTTGAAGATGACTTCTAGCAAGATTGTGACTCTAAATGATGTCCTTCATGTTCCTGAAATGCGGAAGAATTTAGTCTCGACATCACTTCTAGTCAAGAATGGCTTTAANTCCAAGATATATTAACTCGGTTGCTTGTATTCGGTTTGAAGATATAAAAACTTCACCGAGATACTAATTCTGTTTGTCAATTTGTTTTATAGAAAAATGACAACAAGTGCGGAACAATAGAATGGTTCTGTTGGGACTACTGCTACAATGGCAACTGCGTCTTCAAGTCGCACAACTCCTGCACCGGTGATGGCACTAGCAGAAAAACCCGGAAGATTTTCCGGTGTGGACTTTAAGCGCTGGCAGCAGAAAATATTCTTTTACTTGACCACGCTCAGTTTAAAGCGCTTTATCAGCGAAGACGTTCCAATTCTGGGAGAAAAAACTCCTGAAAATGAGCGATTTGTGGTCACTTAGGCATAGAAGCATTCTGCCTTCTTATGCAAAACCTATATTTTAAGTTGCTTGGAAGACGACTTGTACAATATTTATAGCGTCATGAAAATATCAAGAGAATCGTGGAATACTCTTGAAAAGAAGTACAAGACTGAATATGTTGGACTAAAGAAGTTTGTGGCCGCCAAATTTCTGGATTTTAGAATGGTTGATGGTAAATCTGTCATAACGCAAGTCCAAGAATTGCAAGATATTGATTATTTTACTAATTATAAATTTATGATTGAAGGTATGGTCATAAATGAAGCGTTTCAAGTTGCGGTATTTATTGAAAAACTGCCTCCGCTGTGGAAGGACTTTAAGAATTACTTGAAATATAAGCGCAAGGAGATGACGCTTGAAGAGCTTATTATTCGTCTATGGATTGAAGAGGACAACAAGGCTGCTGAGAAAAAGTCTCATTGAAATTCAACAATTATAGGTGCAAATATTGTTGAGGAAGCTTCAACGAACAAAAAGAGAAAGAAGTCGCCGGCTCCAAAGAATTACCCAAGCAAAAAGAAGTTCAAAGGTAATTGCCACAACTGTGGAAAGGTTGGACACAAGGCTGCTAAATGTTGTGCACCAAAGAAGGACAAGAAGAAAAGTCAAGCAAACATAATTGAGAAGAATGATAAAATAGACGATTTATGTGCCATGCTTTCGGAGTGCAACCTAGTCAGAAATCCTAGAGAATGGTGGGTTGATTCGGGGGCAATTCGTCATGTTTGAGATAACAAGGAGTTGTTTCCTTCTTATACCCCGCTGGAACCAACGAGACAGTTTTTATGGCAAATTCCGCTACTGCAAAAATTGAAGGAACATGCAAGATAGCTTTGAAGATGACTTCTAGCAAGATTGTGACTCTAAATGATGTCCTTCATGTTCCTGAAATGCGGAAGAATTTAGTCTCGACATCACTTCTAGTCAAGAATGGCTTTAAGTGTATTTTTGTTTCTGACAAGGTTGTAGTTAGTAAGAATGAAATGTATGTAGAAAAAGACTACCTTACAGAAGGCCTTTTCAAACTCAATGTAATTGCCATTGATATGAATAAAATTTCAGCTTCTTCTTACTTGCTTGAGTCAAATAATTTATGGCATGAACGTTTAGGCCACATCAACTTCAAAACTTTGCGAAAACTGATTAATTTGGAAGTATTGCCTAAGTTTGAATGCAATAACTCGAAATGTCAAATATGTGTGAAATCAAAGTATGTTAAACATCCTTATAAGTCAGTTGAAAGGAATTCAAATCCTTTAGACTTAATTCACACAGATATTTGTGACATGAAGTCAATACCATCTCGCGATGGGAAAAAGTATTTCATAACTTTTATTGATGACAATACTAGATATTGCTATATTTACTTACTTAATAGTAAAGATGAAGCAATTGAGGCATTCAAGCAATGCAAAAATGAAGTTGAAACGCAACTAAATATAAAGATAAAAATGATAAGAAGTGATAGGGGTGGTGAATATGAATCTCCTTTTGAAGAAATATGTTTGGAATATGGCATTATTTACCAAACAACTGCCCCTTACTCACCGCAATCTAATAAAATTACGGAAAGAAAGAATAGAACGTTAAAGGAGATAATGAATGCCTTATTGATAAGTTCGGGTTTACCCCAGAACTTGTGGGGGGAAGCTATTCTTACAACAAATCAAATACTCAACCGAGTTCCCCATAACAAAATGCAATCTATTCCATATGAAAAATGGAAAGGTAGGAAACCCAACTTAAAATATTTTAAAGTGTGGGGGTGTTGGGCTAAAGAGCAAATTCCTAACCCCAAAAGGGTGAAGATTGGACCAAAAACGGTTAATTGCATTTTCATAGGATATGCAAGAAATAGTAAAGCATATCGTTTTCTGGTTCATAAATCAGAAAATCCCGGCATTCATATTAATACGGTAATCGAATCCGATAATGCTGAATTCTTTGAGAATATTTATCCGTATAAAAATGAATGTGAGTCGTCTAGTGAAAAATCTAAGCGACCTCGAGAAGAAGAAAAGGAAAGTACGTTTAATGAGGAAAATCCAACACGTAGTAAAAGTCAAAGGACAACTACTTACTTTGGACCAGACTTTCTGACATTTCTGTTGGAAAATGAGCATCAAACGTTCAAAGAAGCAATGTCTTCCTCGAAAGCATAATATTGGAAAGAGGCAGTCAATAGGGATATAGAATCCATATTAAGTAATCATACTTGGGAATTGGTTGATCTTCCTCCAGGAAATAAACCTTTGGGTTCTAAATGGATTTTCAAAAAGAAAATGAAAGCTGGTGGTACTATTGACAAATATAAAGCAAGATTAGTTGTTAAAAGGGTTTAGACAACGAGAAGGTCTTGATTACTTTGACACATACTCGCCGATAATAAGGATTACATCTATCCGGGTGTTAATAGCATTAGTCGCCGTGTATGGCCTTCAAATCCATCAGATGGATGTAAAGATAACCTTCTTAATTGGAGATTTAGAGGAAGAAATCTATATGGAACAACTTGAAGGGTTTGTAGTTTCCGGAAAAGAAAAGAAGGTGTGTCGACTTGTTAAGTCACTTTACGGACTAAAACAAACACCAAAACAATGGCATGCAAAATTTGACCAAACAATGTTGTCAAATGGTTTAAAGATCAATGAGTGTGACAAATGTGTTTACATTAAGAATACTCCAAATCAAATAGTCATTGTTTGTTTATATGTGGATGATATGTTGATAATGAGTAACGACGTTGCTAACATAAATGCTACTAAACGCATGCTTACTAGTAAGTTTAATATGAAAGACTTAGGAGTTGCCGATTTAATTTTGGGAATTAAGATCCTTCAAACTCCTCAAGGTCTAGCTTTGTCTCAATCTCATTATATTAAAATGATACTTAAAAAGTTCAAATATTTGGACTTTAAAGAAGCAAAATGCCAATTGATTTAAACCATACTCTTGTAAAGAATAAAGGTCAAAGCAAGTCTCAATTGGAATATGCTCGAGTGTTGGGAAGTTTTATGTACATTATGAATTGTACACGACCTAATATAGCTTGTGCGATAAGTAAGATTAGTCGATACACAAGTAATCCCAACCAAGCTCATTGGATAGTAA
>AWOL01S0085919.1:0-18653 GCA_000715115.1 Nicotiana otophora
ATTTCTAAACCCAGTGTTTCCGATGACAATATATTTAATCTTATAATTTTAATGGAAAATGTTTAAATTTATTGTTCTACAATTTGAAATTGTTCAATTTGACCGTCTCTTAAACTTTTAGCCCATTCATATAGTTATCGATCATTGTAAATTACCTTGTATTTGCTCTTATTATTAGCGAAACCCGAACTATAAAATGGTTATACTCCATTCGCCAGATTCTTTGAGATAAAGGTAAATTTTAATTACGGTTCAAAATTAACTTTAAATTGGAGCTCCATTATAAGTTAAAAGAAAGATGAGACTTTTTCTTAACGACGAGGTAAAATTAGATAAAAAAAAATTAACGAAGGATAAAGTTACGTAATCTCAGATAGTAACAATGACAAATTTGACCATTTTCCTTAATTTTAAAGTTTAACAAGTTAAATGTTAAAAACCTTAATAAATCGAAGAATTAAGTTTGGATTGGGAATCTGTGTATCAATTCACGCATACAACCATGATGTTGAACCCTTCACCTTCATTCAACCGTCAAATTTTCAGCGGCTCTCTTACATTTTCCTCTAGGATATGTAGCAAGAAATAGATTGTAACAATTAGATTTTGAATGTTTTCTGATATTTTGATTAATAATCTCCGTGGGAAAATAATTTTAAACAGCTCCTCTAGAAAAGGTTATAAATAATACAACTAAAATATCATACAAAATAATGTTGCGAAAGATGTTTGCACCGTTCTTATAGCACGATTCTGATTTATAAAGACTTCCTAGTACATTATGTCTACATAAGACGAGCATCCTCCTCAAAGGGCAAATTTAGAATAGAAATAAATTGTGAGGTAGGTCACGAGAAGTCTAAGAGAATTGTTTTCCAGAGCAATAAAAAGGTAAGATAGAAACATTTCTTTTTATGTTTATGCAATTGAGAAATTCCCCTTATTGAAGAATTCTTTTTTGAGTAATTAATGAGACCCTCATATTTGTAAGACCAATAAATATTTATCGAATTTACTTGAATCGAGAGGAAAAAGAAGCATTTCATAATAAGCTTAAAAAACGAAAGAGAAAAAAATAAATAAAAGCGTGTAATGCTAGTTTCTTTGCAAATAAATTATACTCACTTAAAAAAATATATACTTCAAAAACAAAATTATTTCACTTCTAATATATTTTTACCCGATTTCTGATATTTATTGAAACTCAATTAAATTTTGATTTGTACAATATTAAAAGATAAAATGCTATGTAACAAAAACGACTTTATACCGAAAGCTTGGTCGAAACGTTTTTACTGCATAAACACATTCACAACTTCATTTGAAGCAAAGGAAAAACAGAGATGAGTTAATTAGTTCACTCACCACGTCCTGTGATAGGGTTACTTTACCAAGGCAAAATAGCCATATTTTATCTCAGATTTTTCAGTACACAAGTCTTTAATTTCAGTAAAGACCCTCTTCTTTTAAGGCTTTCCATGGCTTTGCTTTGCCCCAAAAGTACAAAAGAAAGAACCCTTTCAGTTATTTAAAAAGAAGCTTTTGTGACTCTAATTATTGTGCAGAATTGTCTTTATAACTATTGCTCTTTCAACAGTTCTGTTGTAATCATTACACATTGAAAAATGAAATGTTTACGAGCTCGCTAGTACTTCACTACTTGTTCAATATCATCATTATATCATGCCTAACTGTGAAACAGTACGAAGATCTAAGTTTTGCGAAAGTGTATAACGTTTTTTTATATATTACTGTATCAGTTTCAATATACGTGAACTCATTTGATTGAGTACAATTTTTTTTTTAAAAAAAACTTTTAAACTTATAATATAAAATGAGACACATATATTTTGTATTACTATAAATTATTGTATAAAGGTAAATTATTTTCAAATAAAAAAAAATATTATTTTTTTATACGGACTAAAAAAAAATGTTCGTATAAATTGAAATGGAAGGAGTATAAGATAAAATTAACCTACATTGAGAAGTACAGTAACTTTTTTTTTAATAACAAATTTGGTACATTAAACTAAAAATAAAGATGCGATCTAATATAATATGTGTTGATTCTTTTTTTAATTAAAACGTTTTAGTTATACAATGGAAATGCTTTTCCGTTGCTTGAACAGGAGAAAGAGAAAATTAAAGATGGGAACTTAGAAATTTAATAGGTTTACGAAGAAAAGAAATTGCAAGAAAAGACGGTCTAGGTAGGGCTGTGCATAATTTGGTAAATACCGAATTACCGTATCGAAATCGAAAATTTTGGTATTCGGTATGGTATTTGGTTTAAGTTTTAAAAAAAATTAGTATTAGGTATGGTATTTGGTATTTTAAAATAAAATATCGAAATACCGATACCGTACCGAAATATATATTATATTACACAATAAATAATTTATTAATTATTATATAAATATAAGAAATCTAAAATTTTACTTTCCTTAATTCTCTAAGTTCATTAATTAACTTTAAACAAGTGACAAGATATTTTTCTCTCTCTAGGTTGGTATTTGCTGATTTTGGACAAAACTTTTGTCAACAAACGTTTTTAGTTTTGTATTTTTGAGTACTTTAATTAAGAATATTACCGTCTATGACTCTATGCACTAGTTAGTATTCAAACCGAATAAACCGAAGTTATCGGACCGAATAAACCGAAACCGAAAGGTGAAAAACCAAATCATACCGAATTTAATTAGGTATGGTATTGGTATAGCATTTTACGAAATCGAATGCCGAAAATACCGAACCAGAATATCTAAATACCATACCGTACCGACCGACAAACACCCTAGGTCTAGGTATATTGTCCCACAAATTTCTGCTAGAAAATAATATGACAATATTGACAAAGAGCAAAAGAAAACAGAAACAACTTATCAAGTAAAATACTTTGTATTGGGGAGCCACTGCTTTAAAAGCGATAAAGTCATACTAGGGGCAAATCATAGAGATATGTTGTTCCTCAAGGTTCCACGGTACTTCCGAATGGAAGTTTGGAGTTTGTAAAAATATAATTGCCTAGAAACTTATTGAGAATAACAAGAGAAAAAGAGGAATATTTTTCTTCTGTATTATAATTCACAAAGGGGGTTGTTTATAAAGGACAAGCTGCTGGACTGTTACTTAAAAAAAAAAATAAACCAGAGCAGTTATAAAAACTAATATGTAGATGTTACAAAATTAAAAACTCAATTGTTACAAAGATTAAAATCAACTGTTACTTATTCTGGAATGTATTCTTGTAAGCATATATTTGAATAATTTTTTGATGAGCTCAAAATATCAAAAAATAATTTTTATAAAACTAAATATGAAATAGGCCTCACGTATATCTCGTGCACGAAAGGAGAGGGGAGAAGGAGGGGGGGAGGGGACAAATCCACTAGTTTTGTATTTAGGTGCATCTTTCTCATTCTTTTACTTGTTCTTTACAAGCCAATAAGGGACAACTCATTATAAAGTGAAAGAAAGAACTCTTACTAATACATATGGACTTTTGTATTTCACATAAAACAAAGAAGTAATGGAAAAAATAATTTTTTTCTATAGAAACAAAATTAGGATAATATTTACCAGTTTTAGCTAGGTTTTCTTATTTACAAAAGTAGCTAGAGATTTTTTTTATCAAATAATATATAAATCTGGCCAAAACATACAATTTGTATATAAATTGTACAGAATTCATTCAAAACATTGAACTTGCACATAACGTATACTCTCTCTGTTTCAATTTACATGAGGTAGTTTGACTCGGCACGAAGTTTAAGAAAAAAAAGACTTTTGAAACTTGTGGTCTTAAAAGCTTAAGGGGTAAAAGCTTTGTGGGGTCATGACATTTGTATGGTTATAAAAATTTCTCATTAAGGGTAAAATGAAGAGTTTAAAGTTGAATTATTTCCAAATTTAGAAATGTGTCATCTATTTTGGAACGGACTAAAAAGGAAAGTACCTTATCTAATTTGAAACAGAGGGAGTATACAACTTGTATATAACTTTTTGTTGTATAAAATCTGGTAAATTACATACAAGTTGCATAAAACTTGCACGCATTTATGTTAGTTGTATGTATTTTATATGACATTTGTACACCCGACATACAAAATGCATACAGTTTGTTTATGTCTTCCTCTTCGAGTTTTAATCTGAAATTTCACCCAACAAAAACCTCGAATCTTCACCAAACTCCCTCAAAAATGAGATATAAACTCCAAAGGATGTTCCCAATCATTTGTAACAATACCCAATCAAAATAGATAATAATTTCGCAAATTCAAATTTTCGAATTTAAAGCTTTGAAACTTTTAATGGTTGTTAATGGAGTTTAACCTCCTGTCTTCACATTTCATACACCTATACAAAGTCTAATTTTCTTTCACTTCAATTTCAATAAAATGCTTCGACAATATTTTCCAAAAAATTAATTCTTAAAGACAACTATTGTATAAATTTTCAAATAAGCATCGCTCTCATTAAGAAATTATATCATAATTGAATGACACATACTTTATTTGATAACCCTATGAGCCCATGATTAGTATTTAGTCTAATATAACGGCTCCAACAACCTTGACATAAGGTGGGTGGAATGAGGGAGGAAGAAGAGGGAGAGAAAATAGGGGAGATTGGAGTCTAATTCATTAATTTATACACTATTGGTAATTATGTATATGATTTGTAATTAAATACGAACCTCTTATCACGATCCAAAATTTCATCAATGATCGTGATGACACCTTATTCTTATTGGCTAGATAAGCCAACAATTATAATCAACCCAAACCAAACATATCAAGATATATAAGCTGTCATAACATAAATTGTCACAACCCGGATTCCTAACCTCGGGACCGTGATGTCGCCTAATATCAACTTACTAGGCAAGCCAACATTAGATAACCAATTAATTATTTTACCAATTTAAAGCAGAGTGATAACAATTATTAACGATTAATAAAGCCGTAATACATAAGATAACTCATAATATAACATGGTCTAGTCTAATCCCAGAAATCTGGAGTCACCAGTACATGAGCAACTAGAAGTCTACAAGTATGGTTTGAACGAAATATAACTGTTCGAGATGAAATAAACAGTAAAGATAGAAATAGATTGGGACTTCAGGGAGTGCAAACACCAGCAACTCTACCTCAAGTCTCCATTATAGAAATGATCCGAGCAGAAGCACCACTAGACACCGTTAGGACCAATCACCAATCTAGAAATCAAATAGCGCAGTGAAATCAACAGTGATACGGCATCACCCTCTCTCATCCTCACCATATAATAATGATATGATAAATGAAATGGCACGAAATCACCCTTCATACATTTACTCTCTTCCTCGTATGGTATGATAAATGATAATAAGAAATCAAGTGCACAACATCACCCTTCGTGCTTTAATCCTCACAATCTCTCAAATCAATGATAGTATATGCAAATGAGGCACGACAACACCCTTCGTGCTTTCACTCTTCCTCACCGAGAAACCAAGGTACCAAAGCAAGGTGGAAAATAAATTTCACTTCAATCATAGCATTATGATGAATAAACACAACCTTCAATATCCCATAACTTCAAAATAACCAATAAAATATGAAGGCGGACAATTAGAGAAATAATAAGCTAACTAAGGCATGGAAAGAATGATCAATGCAACAACACTATAAAATAAATAATTTTCACCCTCTTTCTTTAACCTAATGACAATACATATGTACTCATCACCTTACATATACATCATCCCCACACATAATTCACGTAGCAAATAGACCAACAAATCCTAATTTCCTCAAGTCAAAGTTAACCACGATACTTACCTCACTCCGCAACCAAGTCAATCAACCAACCACGACCTTGCCTTTTGAACAAGCCTCCAGACCAACCAAATCTAACCAATTATTGATCAAACAATTCAAAATAAGCTTTATAAACTACTCACGAAGGATAAAAGTTGAATCTTTGATGAATTTAAAAAAGTAAAAATCGGGCACGCTTAGTAAAAACCTGAGATTCAGACCAAAATCAGATTTCTCATTCACCCTCGAGCCCGGTTATATAATTTGTTTCAAAATCCAACCTCAATTTGAGGTCTAAATCTCAAATTTATAAAATCTTCAATTTTCACCCAAATCCCTAATTTCTACCATAAAAATTCTAGATTTGATGTTGAAAACACATAAAAAGTATTGGATAATTGAAAGTAAATGGAATAAAGTTTCTTACCAATGATTTTGGGAAGAAGAAACTCTTGGAAAATCGCCTCTAGAGTGTTTAGGGTTGAGAAATAGTGTAAAATGAGCTAAGTCCCGATTTTTCCTTCTTTTACCTAAATGCGGATGTCGCAATTGCGAACTCTTATTCGCAATTGCGACCACCGCAAATGTTGAACACATATCGCAAATGCACACTATGCCCCCAGCCTGCATAAGTTGCAATTACGATAAAACCATCGCATTTGCGATATCTCATCCAACCACAAATGCGATCAAAGGTTCGCATTTGCGAACCTGCCTAAGCCTAGTGCTCAGACGCAAAAGCGACCAAGTCATCGCAAAAGCGAAGTCTGGATATGCGTAGTTGCAAACAATTCTTCACAAATGCGAAGATAACCCTGCCCAGTCCTCCATCGCAATTTCAAGCTCAACTTTGTAAAAGTGGAGTTCACATTTGGGAACAGGTCATCGAAAATGCAAGAGCTGCAGCCCAGTACTAGAACTAAGCACACCAGCAGTCTTCAACCATCCCAAACTCATCCGAAACACGTCCGAAACTCACCCGAGCCCCTTGGGCTCCAAACTAAACATACACATAACTGTAATAACATCATATAAACTCGCTCGCACGATCAAATACCAAAATAATATCTAGAACCACAAATCAGACATCAAAACATATGAAATTCAAAAGAAAACTCAAGAACCTCTAGAATCGCAACCAAGCGTCCGAATCCTATCAAACCAACTCTGAATGACACCGAATTTTGCAGAGAAGTTTCAAATAGAAAAATAAACCTATTCCAAGTCCCAAAATCAAATCCAAACCTGATAACCATAAAATCAACCTATGGTCAAACCTAGGAAATTTCCAAACTTTCAAATTGCTAACTTTCGGCAAGACAAGTCAAATCAACTTAGGGACCTCCGAATTCAATTTTGGAAATATGCCCAAGTCCAAAATTATAATACGAACCTACCGGAATCGTAAAAACATCAATCCGGGGCCGTTTACCCAAAATGTTGACCATGGTCAACTCTAGCCTTTTTTTAGTCAAATATTTCTTGTTTTAATCAAAATTTCATATAAAAGCTTTTTGAAAAGCGATACGGATCATGTACACAAACCAAAAAATATCAAATAAATCTAATATAGGTCTTGGAATATGGAAATAAGGGCTAGTACTCAAAATAACCTATCGGGTCGTCACATAAATAGATATAATAAATCTCACAATAATAACCCAAGCGAAAATACTACAAATAACTCTGAAAATCTGGTATTACGAAGTCATGAGTTTCTAGAATAAAATACATCCGCGTCTCAAAAAAACATAACAATACTGTTTGAATCAAACAACAATAAAATAAATATATGTAACGATCCGGCCGATCATTTTGAGAGTTGTAGCCTTATTCCCCCACTTACTACTCATTTTGTACTTTATAGCTATTATGTGATTTGCCGGGGTAGTCGGTTCAGGCCCGGTAAGGTTTTGGAATGAATTGAGACACTTAGTCTCAAGGTTGAAAACTTAAGTCGAAATGGTTAACCAGATGTTGATCTATGAGTAAACGACTCCGGAATGAAGTTTTGATAGTTCCGTTAGCTCTATTGGGTGATTTTAGACTTAGGAACGTGTCCGGATTATGATTTGGCGGTCCATAGTGGAATTGGGCTTGAATTGGCGAAAGTTAGATTTTTGGAAAGTTTGACCGGGAGTGGACTTTTTGATATCGGGGTCAAATTACGATTCCAAAAGTTGGAGTAGGTCCTTAATGTCAAATGTGACTTGTGTGCAAAATTCGGGGTCAATCGGACATGATTTGATAGGTTTCAGCGTCGTTTGTAGAAGTTGGAATTCCTTGGTTTCAATAGGCTTGAATTGGGGTGTGATTCGTATTTTTGAAGTTGTTTGATGTGATTTTAGGGCTCGACTAAGTTCGTATGAGGTTTTAGGACTTATTGGTATGTTTGGTTGAGGTCCCGGGGGGCCTCGGGTTGATTCCGGAGGGTTAACAGATCCAAGGTTGAAGTTGAGAGATTGCTGAAGTTGGACCCCTGCTGGTGTAACTGCACCTACGGAGTTTTGATCGCCGGTGAGAGCTCGCAGGTGCGAGCTGAGATGTGGCCAAGATTGGGGAGGACTGTGGTCGCAGGTGCGAGGAGTTTTCCGTACCCGCGTGGCCGCAAGTGCGGCGTGAAGGGCATAAAAGCGGATGGTGCGCAGTTGCGATGAGGATTTTTGCACCTGCGATTACGGAGATGCGGGGGATAGGACCGCAGAAGCGGAGGCCCAACTCCAGTGGTTCACCGCAGAAGCGGGTGGATTGCTGCGACGTCGCATATGCGGTTAAGTGTCCGCAGAAGCGGAAAGCCTGGGCAGATTATTTAAAACAAGGGTTCGTGATTTTGGCTTCATTTCAAATATTTTGAGCTCGGGTTTTGGCGATTCTTGAGAGGGTTTTCGAGGGGATTCATGAGGTAAGTTCCTTGTGCCCAGTTTTGATCAATAAACTTGCTTCCCCATTGATTTTCCCACCTAGTTGATGTGTATATAAGGTGTAAATTGGGAGTTTGAGGCTAGGGATTTGGAGAGTTTGATTTGGGGATTTGGGTGATAATTTGGTGTCGAATTTTGATAAATTTGGTATGGTTGGACTCATGGTTGAATGGGCTTTTGGGTTTTGTAATTTTTATCGAATTTCGAGACGTGGGCCCGGGGGCCGACTTTTGAGTCGATTTTTAACTTTTGATTAATAACTTAGCAATTATTTATGGAGTTGATTCCTTTAGCCCGTATTGATTATATCGAATTGTTTATGGCTAGATTCGAGGCATCGGAGGCCGTTTCACGAGGCAAGAGTGTGTTGGAGTAGAGAGTTGCTCGGATTGAGGTAAGTAACAGTTCTAAATTTAGTTCTGAGGGTACGAAACCCCGTATTACATGTCATGTATTTTGGTTTTGAGGTGACGCACATGCTAGGTGACGGGCGTGTGGGCGTGCACCATAGGAACTATGGATTCGCCAATTATATGGAACTGTGTAGTTGAATAATCTGTTGTTATTTGTACATTTTTCCACGTATTAGAGGAATTGAACTGCTAATCATGTTAGAAGTCATGTTTAGATTTGTTGACATTGTAGGGACCCACAGAGGTCGTGTACATATTGAATTATCTGCTAAATTGCTGTTTTGTACTCAGTCATAGTTTTACTTGCATATTACATCTCAGTCTCTATTGTTCATTATGATGTATTATATCATTGTTGTTTGGGCTGCGTATCATGATTTCTGAGAGTTCGGGAGACTAGAGAGGTTGATGAATGAGTGAGGCCGAGGGCCTAATTGTGAGGATATTTATAGGATCGGGTTTCACGCCACAACATGTTTCATTGATATATGCCATGATTGGCTTGTTATTGCGCTTGGACTGAAGGAGCCCCTCCGGAATATGTACACACCCCCAGTGAGCGCAGGTACCTACTGATTGCGAGTGCTGAGTGTTGAGCGACTGAGAGGAATGAGTGACTGTAAGGAATGAGTGATTGTGAGGTTGGAGTGAATGGGAGGACTGGGTGACTGCTACTCTGTGAGGATGCATTTGACTTCATTATTTTTGCACTTCAGCTGTTATATATCACTGCCTTGAAATTTCTGAGGGATATTATCTTATGTTTCAATTGAACTTGGCATGAATTAACTGTTTCGGCCTTAATTGTCGAACGTGAAAGCATGCCTACCTTCCTATGTTGAAATCACTGTAGCTGAACTTTAACTGTGAAACTCGTCACTACTTTTAGTTCTTTATTTAGTCTTGTTGCTTACTGGGTTGATTGTACTCACGCTACACCCAGCACTTCGTGTGCAGATCCAGGTATTTCCGGACACAGTGTGTGTTGATTCCATTGCACAGTTGATCTTTTGGAGATTTCAAGGTAGTTGCCCGGCGTTTCGCAGATCTTGTCTCTCCTTCCCTATCTTTCCGCTTATTGTATTTAGTTTCAGACTATCATAGATAATATTTTCTTTCTAGGCCTGTGATGTATAGATGCTCATGTACTCTGTGACACCCCGATAGTTGGGAACTTCCGCGTTGTGTTTTGGGTTTCTAACCCGTTTATGAGAGCTTTTATTGTTTAAGCTACCTTAATTCGTTTTATATTAAAAGTGTTGGAAATACTTTGAAATGTCAGCTTGCCTAGTACCATGATAGGCGCCAGCACGACAGGTTAGGATTTTGGGTCGTGACAATAAGAAGGGACTTCATAAGCTTTGAAGCAAGAACGACAGCTCACCACGAAGTCTCCAAACAACCTCTTAGTGCCCTTTGGAAAGCCGCTAGGTCTAGTACCAAGATATGCACAAAAATATACAGAAGTATAGTATGAGTATAAATACAACGTGCACTTAGTAAATATCAAGTCTAATCTCGAAGAAGTAATGGAGAGATTTTGACAAATGCGTGATACTCACTTTTTCAACCAAAATAGTTCATAATAGCATGAAATCATAGAGAGTGGCCAAGAATAACATATAAACTAATGAAGTGAAAAATAAGAGATAAGATAAGCATTCTTTTTAAATAAGATAGCAAAAATACAATACAATAGTTAAATCCGCAAATAAACTTGATATTGTAACGGCCCGATCGGTTATTTTGAGAATTAAAGCATAGTTACGCTAATTGATGCTTTTCATATGTGTTTTTGATATTTAATGACCTGGAAGGATGGTTGGTTTGATTTTGGAAAGGTTCGGGAGTGAATTGGAACACTTAGTTCTATTTTGGAAGCCTTAAGTTGTAAGAGTTGACTAATATTTGACTTTTGAGTAAACGACCATGGATTGGTGATTCGATGGTCCCAATAGATTCGTATGATAATTTTGGACTTGAGCGTATATTCGAATTTAGTTTTGGATATTCATAGGAGATTTTGACTCTATTTACTGAAAGTTGGCAATTTGAAGAATTAGAAGTTCATAAGTTTGACCGATGGTTGGTTTTGAGGTTATCATATGTCGATTATTATTCCAGGACTTTAGATAGGTTTGTGTTATTGTATGAAAATTGTGTGCGAAGTTTGGTTAAGATCCGAGGTGTTTAGGCATGTATGGGATGATTGGTTGGAAGTTTAAGAAGTTTTTGAACTTAAGAGAAGTTCAAAAAGTAGTTGATATTTTCTTCTTAGATGTGATATTTTCGTATGTGTTTGGAGGCCTTGGATAGGCCCGGATAGTATTTATGAATTTGTTGGTATGATTGGACGGGGTCACAGGGGGCTCAAGTGAGTTTCAAACCACCCGAAGCATGTTTGAGATGGCTAATATTTGCTGGTGTCTGGTGTGCATCACGAACGCGGGGGTAGGATCATGTTCGCGATGAAGAAATTCGGCTTGGAGGTTTTGGACTTCGCATTCATGAAGGTGGAGTCCCATTCGTGGAAGGGGATGAGTCCTTGGCCTTAGCATTCACGAGGGTGTTGATTGCATTCACGAAAAAGTGAGGTAGATGGCCTTCGCGTTCGTGTACTCCTATCGCGTTCGCGAAGGAAGATTTTGGATGGTTGCTTTTTGTGCTTCGTGAACGCAAGACAGTGGCTGTGTTCGTGAAGGGTATTGTTGGCAGGGGTAATTTTGAGCCCTAATTTCGAGACTTAACTCATTTTTTATCATTTTACATTTTGTAGAGCGTGGGGGGGGGGGAGATTATTAAGAAGGATTTCAATACTATCTTGGAAGTAAGTAATTTTCACTTGGATTTGATCATATATTCTACACCTAAAATATGGAATATTGAAGTGTAATTTGGGATTTTCGTCTACAACTTAAGTGAGTGAAAATTAAAGTTTTGAGCATCGATTTGGACTTGGATTTGAAAACTAAGCACATATTTGGACTCGGGGGATAATGAATAAATGAGATCTACCCTTAGACTCGGGGTTTGACCATGTGGGCCCGAGTTGGATTTTATTTAATTTTTGAAAATTGATTAAAGATGAAGCTTTGTTATTTGGAGTTGATTCCTATGAGTTTATTTGATTTATTTGAGTCGGGCAGAAGTAATTTCTAAAGGAAAGGTGATTTTGGAGGTTGGTTTGACTTTCAAAGGTAAGTATCTTGACTAGGCTTGGCTTGAGAGAATCCACCTTAGGAAATTAGCCTTATTTGATTGCTTGCTATGTTTTGGGGGCATTGTATATGCGTGGTGACGAGCGTATATACGAGTGCCATGGGCTATTGATGCTCGGGTCGATTTCTAGGCTATTTTATGCCTTGATTTAACTTCATATGCTATTTATGACTTATTATCTATCTTGTATGATTACATGAGCTCTATTTATCATGATAGAAATCATGCTTAGGCCACTATTGCTTCGTTGATCGGAACCAACTATTCTTGACATCATATTCTACTTGTTCTAGCCGTAGTCGTACTATTCACTTGCCTACATCGTTATATGTATATTTCGCATGTCCATACATATTATTCGTATTATTTATGGCACATATGCATATATTTTGATTATGGAGACTTTTATATGTATTGAGGTTAAGGAACATGAGTTGTCTATGCGATTGGCATGAGTGATATTGTTACGAGCACGTGAGTTGTCTGTGCAGTGTATGGATTTGGATGCATCCCTTCGGAGTTAGGTGATCACCATTGTACTTTGGGCCTGTGCGCGCAAGTTTGTTGGACACTTAGGGAGTGTCGGATGTTGGAACTAGTCTTATTCATGCATAGACATTATATACTCTAATACTTGGAATGATAATAATGCTCTGTGATCCATATCATCTTTATATGCTGATTATTTTTTATCTGAAAGCATGATATTGTTCATGTTAGTTGCTCAGGATCATCTTATACACTATTTATGCTAGATTCTTATATTGTATTTCTTTATGGGTTGTTCAGATTATGATAGTAAGTATCAATTGACCAATCTCGCCACTACTTTACAGAGATTAGTCTTGATACTTAGTGAGTACATTGAGTCGGTTGCACTCATACTACACTACTGTATATTTTTGTGCAGATCTAGGTGTTGGGACTAGCAAAGCTGAGGAGTAGATCATTGTAGTGCTATGAGACTCGAGGTAGTGCAACATGTTCATACATAAACCTCGAAGTCACATTCTTTTTTATATTTTGAGACTGTTGTTTATTTCAAACCGTGTTATATTTATTCAGACTATTGTATTTCGACACTCTCAGAGCTCATGTACTTGTTGACACCAGTTTCTAGGAGATTATATTACTGTTTTTGCTTGATGCTGATGTTTTAGACTTATTTATGCTATAAATTGTTAGACTTGTTATATTGCTTCATTATGTTATTTATTTAGTTGTTGAGTGATTGGTTCATCTACCTGGTGTGTTAGGTGCCATCATGACCATTTGGTGGGATTTTGGGTCGTGACAACTTAGTATCAGTGCCTAGGTTGCATAGGTCCCACAAGTCATGAGCATGTCTAGTAGAGTCTCGTAGATCAGTTTAGAAGCATCTATTCTTATCTTCTATAGGATGTGGGACATCTAGGAAACTTCACATTCTTTCATTCTCAATCGTGTGGATTTAATTTATCGCATAATTTTGAATCTTTACCCTTCTATTCTATCACAAATGGCGAGGACACATGCGTTAGCCTCAACTGTGCAAAAGCCAAAACTCTGGGGTATGGCCGCTACTAGGGGTAGAGGCCGGGGCAGGGGCAGGGGCAGGGCTAGGGCCCAGCCTAGAGCACGTAAAACAGCACCTATAGTTACTCACGCTTGTGTTAGAGCGACAACAGTTGAACCGCAAATAGCTCCGGACGGGGAGCATATTGCAATTTAAAATGAGCCTATAGGGCTAACTCAAGTTCCAATAGGGTTTATTGCCACCCTGTGGGATGCATTGGTCTGTATTATTAGTTTCCTGGAGAGCATGTCTTAGGAAGGTATACTTCCTATGGCTCTAACTGCTTCTCAGGCTGGGGTAGAAGCTCAGACCCCCACCACTCATATCCAGAGCAAATAGTGCATGGGTATCAGACCTCGGGAGTGTTACTAGCCGGTGTGGTTCAACCTATCATTGTAGCATGACCTGAGGTTAGGCCCGCTATGTTTGTGGATGAGCAGAAGAGGATGGATATGCTCCAGAAGTTGCGGCCCCTGCACTTTGAGGCTGGTCCTTTGGAGGATGCTCATGATTTCGTAGATAGATGTTATGCGTTTTTGCGTACTTTGGGACTTGTGGAGTCCAACAGAGTTGATTTCACCGCTTTTCAGTTGTGAGGGCCACCCAAGAGGTGGTGTGTACGTCGGCCGGTTGTTTTATACATCTTAGCCCCATTTCCCTTTTGAAGCTTTTTGTATGTGTATTTGTGATTATGTGACTTACCGGGGTAGTTGGTTTGATTTCGGGAGAGTTTCAGATTGATTTGGGATACTTAGTCTTTGGTTGGAGGCTTAAATTGTAAGAGTTGACCGAAATTTGACTTATATAAAAATAACCCCGAAATGGTGTTTTGATGGTTCCAATAACTTTGTATGATGATTTTGGACTTAGGCGTATGTCCGGATTTGGAGGTTCCTAGGTTATTTTGGCTTTAATTGGCAAAAGTTGAAAAGTTAAAGATTGATAGGTTTGATCGAGAGTTGACTTTATTGATATCAGGCTTGGATTGCAGTTCTGAGAGTTGGTATAGGTCCATTGTGTCATATGAGACTTGTATGAAAAATTTGAGGTCATTTCGAGTTGATTTTCTATGGTTCGGCATGAGTTTTGGAAGTTGAAGGTTCATTAGTTCATTAGGCTTAAATTAAGGAGCGATTCGTAGTTTTAATATTGTTTGGTGTGATTTGAGGCCTCGAGTAGGTCCGTGTTATGTTTCAGGATTAGTTGGTGTAGTTGGTCGGGCCCCAGGCATGTTTCAGATTGATTTCGAATCATTTTGACTATTGTATTCTGCTTTTAGTTATGCTATGGTACTCTTCATCTTTCATTAATATTTAAGTTGGTATTCTCTGTTGATCTCGTTATGTGACAGGCTTACCTAGTCTTATGAACTAGGTGCCATCACGATCTTTAAGGTGGTATTTTGGGTCGTGACATGGTGGCTGACTTACGAGCATAGTAGGCTACTAGGGTCACTTCCTCTCTCATGGGTTTAGTTTTCATATCTCTTCTTGGAGAAGTTCATCCTACCCACTAGGAGAGATGAGCTCTATAGCCAGTTTGAGCATTTGGTTTAGGGTAGTATGTACTGTATCAGTATGAGATGAGATTCTCAGAGTTATCACACTATGCAACTTTTTGATTCCCACCAAGAAGGAGAAGGTGCAGAGGTTCTTTCAGTGTCTTCCCTTTGGTATCAAGGTTGTGATGGCATGTGGGACTAAGACAGAGACTACTTCTCATCAAGTAGTGGAGATTGCTAGGAAATTGGAGCATATTCGTATATAGGGTAGGGAGGAGCACGAGGCCAAGAAGCCTCGTAGTACTAGAGTATTAATTTGTGCCTCATATGGAGGCAAGGGGAATTATGGTAGGGGATATCATGCCAGGTAGTTCAGTCAGTACTTCAGATCTCCTGTGGCACCCTAGTCATTCATGGCTCCCATGGTGCTCGCTCTGGACAACTACTATATAGTGCACCTTTAGATTATGGCCCTCATAGTGTACCTTCAAGCGGAGTCAATTCAGTGGGTATCTAGATCGTAAAGGCTTGTCACAGGTTCAGAAGCCTCATCAGGGGAGATGACAATTTGAGTGTAGGGATTTGGGGCATATAAAGATGCATTGTCCCAGGTTGCAGAGTGCTACACCACGGCAGTGCACTCGGGCTATGGTTCCATTCCTAGTTGCTACACCACCTACCTAGCCAGCTAGAGGTGAAGGTTAGATAGGTAGAGGTTGTCCTAGAGGTAGAGGCCAGGCCCGTTATTATGCTTTCCCAAGTAGACCTGAGGTTGTTGCCTTTGATGCAGTCATCAAAGTTAATGTTTCAGTTTGTCGTAGAGGTGCTTCAGCATTGTTCAATTCGGGTTCGATTTATTCATATGTGTCATCTTACTTCGCATCGTATTTGAGTATGCCTTGTGATTCTTTGTATATTCCTGTTTATATGTCTACACTTGTTGGAGATTCTACTGTGATAGATCATATCTATTGGTCTTGTGTGGTTATTATTAATGAGTATGATACTGTGGTGGAACATTTGTTGTTGGACATGGTGGACTTTGAGGTAATTCTTGGCATGGATTGGTTGTCTTTGTATCATGCTATCTTGGATTGTCATGCCAAGACTGTGACTTTGGCTATGCTAGAATTGCCTAGACTAGAGTGGAGAGGGTCACTTGGTCATTCTACAGGTAAGGTGATCTCATTCCTGAAGGCTCAACATATGGTTGAGAAGGGTTGTCTAGCATATTTGGCTTTCATTCGGGATTCTAGTGCAGAGGTTCCTTCCATGGATTCAGATTGGTTGTGAGAGAGTTCTGAAGGTGTTTGCTACGGATTTGCTGGGCATGCCACCAGATAGGGATATTGACTTTGGTATTGACTTGGTACTAGGCACTCAACCTATATCTATTCCACCATACCATGGATCTATCTGAGTTGAAGGAATTGAAGGAGTGGTTGCAAGATATAAGGGATTCATTAGACCTAGTGTTTCCTTGGGTCACGCCAGTGTTGTTTGTGATGAAGAAGGATGGTTCCATGAGTATGTACATTGATTATAGGCAATTAAACAAGGTTACTATGAAGAACAATATCCATTGCCTTGCATTGATGATTTGCTTGATCATCTTTAGGGTACTAAGGTGTTCTCTAGGATTGACTTGAGATCGGGTTATCACCAATTGAATATAGGGCTCCGAATATCCCTAAGATGATTTTTAGGACTCGTTATGGTCATTATAAGTTTTCATGGTCCAGCGACGTTCATGGATTTGATGAACATGGTGCTCAAGCCTTATTTGGACTCTTTTATGATTGTATCCATTGATGATATCTTGGTTTACTCTCGTAGTAAGGATGATCTTATTGAATTGAGAATGGTCGATTTCGATGTGATAATGGGGATGGATTGGCTTTATTCTTGTTTTGCCAAGCTTCATTGCCGAATCAGGACTGTTAGGTTTGAATTTCCAAATGAGCCAGTTATTGAGTGAAAGGGTGATGATGTAGTGCCAAAGGGTAGGTTTATTTCCCACCTTAAGGCCACAGAGATGATAAACAAGGGATGTATTTACCATTTGACCCGGGTTACGGACACCGTTGCTGAGACACCTACACTTGAGTCTGTGTCTGTTGTGAATGAATTTCCAGGAGTCTTTCCAGGTGAACTCTCTGGGATCTCACCAGATAGGGAGATTGATTTTGGGATTGATGTGATGCCAAACACACATCCTATATCTATTCTACCCTACAGAATGGCACCGGCATAATTGAAGGAGCTAAACGAACAATTGAGAGATTTTTTAGAAAAGGGTTTTATCCGGCCGAGTGTGTCATCGTGGGGCGCATCGGTCCTTTTTGTAAGAAAGAAAGATGGGTCATTGAGAATGTGTATTGACTATCAGCAACTTAATAAGGTCACAATCAAGAATAGGTATCCACTGCCGAGGATAGATGACTTGTTTGATCAACTACAAGGTGCCAGGTACTTCTCCAAGATTGATTTAAGATCCGGGTATCACCAATTGAAGATCAGGGAGCGGGATATTCCGAAAATAGCTTTTAGAAACCGGTATAGGCATTTTGAATTTCTGGTGATGTCGTTTGGGCTAACAAATACCCCAGTAGCCTTCATGGATCTTATGAATCGCGTTTTCAAGCCATTCCTCGACTCTTTTATGATAGTGTTTATTAACGATATTCTTGTATATTCACGAAGTCGAGAAGACCATACCGATCATCTCAGGGTAGTTCTGCAAACCCTGCATCAGCACCAGTTATATGCAAAGTTTTCAAAGTGTGAATTTTGGCTTGAATCAGTCATATTCTTGGGTCATGTAGTTTCTAGTGAGGGAATTAAGGTTGATCCTCAGAAAATTTCAGCTGTGAAGAATTGGCCGAGGCCTACAACTCCAATAGAGATTCCTAGTTTCTTAGGCTTAGCTAGATATTACAGAAAGTTTGTGGAGGGGTTTTCTACTATTGCCTCTCCATTGACTAAATTGACACAGAAGGTAATTAAGTCCCAATGGTCAGATGCTTGTGAAAAGAGTTTTCAGGAATTGAAAGCCAGACTGACTACAGCGCCGGTGTTGACTCTACCAGAGGGTATAGATGGATTTGTGGTATATTGTGATGCTTCAAGAACCGGGCTTGAGTGTGTATTAATGCAACATGGGAAGGTGATAGCTTATGCTTCTAGGCAACTAAAGGATCATGAAAAGAACTATCCAACACATGATTTAGAACTTGC
>AWOL01S0085919.1:19232-34711 GCA_000715115.1 Nicotiana otophora
TTCACCGATTGGCTAGTTTGGGAGTTCATCTTACGGACTCTAGTGAAGGAGGGGTAATTGTGCAAAATAGGGCCGAATCATCGCTTGTTGTGGAAGTTAAAGAAAAACAATACAACGATCCATTGTTGGTGCAATTGAAAGAGGGGATTCATAAACATAAGACCATGGCCTTTTCTCTTGGCATGGATGATGGTACACTAAGGTACCAAGGGCGACTATGTGTTCCAAATGTGGATGGTCTCCGTGAAAGAATTTTGACTGAAGCTCACACTTCTAGGTATTCTGTGCACCCAGGTTCTACAAAAATGTATCATGATCTTAAGGAAGTCTATTGGTGGAATGATATGAAGAGGAACGTGGCGGACGTTATAGCAAGATGTCCGAACTGTCAGCAAGTGAAGGCCGAACACCAAAGGCCCGGTGGGTTGGCACAAAACATAGAAATTCCAATGTGGAAATGGGAAATGATTAATATGGACTTTGTGGTAGTATTACCGCGCACTCCGCGCAAGTTTGACTCAATTTGGGTGATTGTGGATCGACTCACGAAATCAGAATATTTTTTCCGGTTAAATCTACCGACACAGTGGAGCAGTATGCTCAGTTGTATATCAAAGAAATAGTCAGGTTGCATGGCACCCCAATTTCCATCATTTATGAACGGGGGGCACAATTCACTGCTGATTTTTGGAAGATATTTTAGCAAGCTTTGGGTACTCAAATGAATCTTAGTACAACTTTTCACCCGCAGACTGACGAGCAGGCAAAGTGGACTATTCAAACGCTTGAGGATATGTTGCGCGCTTATGTTATAGACTTCAAAGGTAGTTGTGATGATCATTTACCACTCATAGAATTAGCATATAACAATAGTTATCATGCTAGCATTCAAATGGCACCGTTAGAGGATTTATATGGTAGGAGATGTAGATCTCCCATTGGGTGGTTCAAAATTGGGGAAGTAGAGTTGATAGGGCCAGACCTCGTACATTAAGCTATGGAAAAAGATAAAATCATTAAGGAGCGGTTGAAGACTGCTCAGAGTCGTCAGAAATCCTATTCGGATGTTCGTCGTAGAGATTTGGAATTCAAAGGAGATGATTGGATATGTTTGAAAGTTTCCCCCATGAAGGGTGTAATGCGATATGGTAAGAAAGGGAAATTGAATTTGAGGTATGTCGGACCGTACAAAATCATTCAGAGGATCGGTGAGGTAGCATACAAGCTTGAGCTACCACCTGAGATGTCATTAGTACACCCGGTGTTTCATGTGTCTATGTTAAAGAAAGTAGTTGGAGACCCGACAATCATTGTTCCGGTTGAGACTATTGAAGTAAATGAAGAATTGACTTATGAATAGATTCCAGTTTCTATTATTGATCGGCAAGTCCAAAAGTTGAGAAACAAAGAAATTGCATCCGTGAAAGTGCTATGGCGAAACCAACAGGTTGAAGAGGCTACTTAGGAGGCCGAAGAAGAATGAAGAAAAAGTATCCTTATTTATTTGAATAACCATGTAATTATGAGTTGTGCCTTATGAAAATGCTAAGGGATAATCCTATGAAATATGTATGACTTGTACATTTGGTGTTAAGGGTATTCCGTTCTGGTAATATAATTGCTTGTAAGGCCGCAATTGGCATTGTTTTGTATTATGTTACGTTGTTGGATTATGTATATGCTGTTAGGATGTATTTCTGGGGCTTTCTGACAGGTGGATAGGCTTAATTACAAGGAAAACTCTGGCGAATTGTTTGGAAATTTAGGGAGTTAGTCAAATTTGGGATTGCTAGTTTGTGGTATAAAACAAACTAAGTTGCATGAGATGCTAATGACGGATGTTTACCCTCATTCGAGGACGAATGATCCTAAGCGAGGGAGAATGTAACATCCCGAAAAATTTTGAAGTACTTAAGTGTAAATCCCGGTCAAATTTGCAAAGAAAATAATGTTTTATGGTGCCGGATTAGGCTTACGTTCTTTATTTAGTGCATTACTAACGCAGAGTTCCTACCGTACTCCTTCAGTCCAGGGTTCTTCTAGTGGGTACTCAGGTTATCAAAGAGAGACTCAGATTCAACTGACATTCTCAGCTTGAGGTTGTTTTGAGTGTGGAGAGGTGGGGCATATCAAGAAGGATTGCCCCTGGCGTGGTAGAGGCACAGCATAGGAGGTTCTCAAATTGTGAGTCCAGCACCAGTTGTTACACCACCGACCTTACCAAAAAGAGAGGGAGCCCAAGCAATTAGGGGACGTCCCAAAGGTGGAGGTCGGTCGGGCAGAGGTCAGGCCCACTGTTATGTAACACCCCGAAAAATTTTGAAGTACTTAAGTGTAAAGCCCGGTAAAATTTGCAAAGAAAATAATGTTTCATGGTGCCGGGCTAGGCTTACGTGCTTGAGGATTGTGTAAAGCTCGGGCTTTTTAGGTTGAACAATGCACCGGAAAGTAAAGGAAAATTTTTGGTGGAAAGGTGCATTTCTGCGGTCCATTATGCGACCACAGAATCACTCTGTGGACCGCATAATGGCCGCAGAGTGAGGCAGGTAATTAGGCTAATTGGAAGCAATTATGCGGTCAACTATGCGATCGCATAACTATTATGCGGTACATTATGCGACCGCATAACGGTTATGTGGACCGCATAGTGACCGCATACATAGACAGTTCTTTTGGATATTTTGTAACCAACTATGCGACCGATATGCGGTCCGCATATCGGTTTGCGATCGCATACCTTGTTCCAGAGCTCCAGTTTTGCGTTTTTAAAACCCGACCCTACTTCATTAAATACACTCTTTGGGTCATTTTTGAGCTATTATGTGACATTTTAGAGTGAGAGAGGGTGCCCTAGAGTGAGAAGGTGTTCTCCAATATTTGGCCTTCAATTCTTGCCCAAGTTTTGGAAGATTAAGAAGGGAAACTCACTAGGTCTTCATCCTAGAGGTAAGATTCTATACCCTAACCTCAATTTCGAATTTTGTATAGCAATGGATAATAAACAAGATAATTTCTTGTCAAGAGGATTGGTTATCTTACATGCATGTGTTATCAAAGGATGTAGGAAGATTGTTGAGCTAAAAATGGTAAAGATTGGGTTGTGGGATGATGGAATCCTCCATAAAAAGGGCCTTGAAACCTTAATGCATACCTAGTGTTTGATAAAATGCTCAAATGAGGTAGAACCATAATCATCTTCCTAATTGTGGTTCAATTTGTTATATTTCTAAACTAGATTGAAGTTTCTAAGAATTCCGAAACGTTTTAGAGTTTTAGGAAGCTAAATTGAGGTATGTTGGCTAAACTCTTCTTTAAGAGTTGGAATTCTAATTATCCTTGTAAGTTCCGAGATGTTGATTATAAATTGAGTATTCTGATAAGTTTTATGATGAAGATAATATGTTCAATTCGTATTTCAAATGCTCTTATCATATTGCATTATAAATTGAGGATGCGTCCCAAACCATGGATTACGTATCCACATGTTATAATTTCTAGTCGTGATTTATGTGAAAGGTATTATGCTAAGTTGTGTAGAGATTGGATTGTGATACACCTCCACCAGCATATATTGGGGTGAGGCGGCATGACCGCTTTGTGTAGCGATTATGATATTGTGGGACTGCACCTCCACCCGCTTACATTGGGGTGAGGCGGTACGACCGCTTTGTGTATGGTTTTGGTATTGCTGTGGCACCACCACTTGCATACATTGGGGTGAGGCGGCATAGCCTCTTTGTGTTGGTATTGGTATCATTGATACATTTCCACCCGCATACATTGGGGTGAGGCGGCATAGCCACTTTGTGTAGGTTCTTGGTACTCTGGTTATATATCCACCCACATATATTGAGGTGAGGCGACATGGCCGCTTTATTAGAATTGTGGTATTGTACGTACACCTCCACCTGCATACGTCGGGTAAGGCAGCAAGGCTGCTTTGTGTGAAGATGGTTATAGAGGATCTCATCTTAAATCCTATAAATGTTATTGATAGCTTTTAATAAGCTTGATATGGTTGAGACGATTATCTATATTATTCTATTGCCGCACTGGTTCATCATAATTATCTTGTATTTCTAAATTCTTAAATTGGTGTTTAGTTTTCATACTAGTACTATTCGACGGTACTAACGTCCCTTTTGCCGGGGGCGCTGTATCTTTAAATGGATGCAGGCAGTTCCACAGTAGGAGACATTGATCAGAGATAGCAGTACACCTTCTTCCCAGATGACTTAGTGAGCCCCACTTCAACCCAGGGTCATGTATATTTTGTTCTTTATGTATTATGGTTGAGGTATAGCCGGGGCCTTATTACCGGCATTATCATTGTACTCTTCTTTATCTATAGAGGCTCCATAGACATAGTGTGGGTTGTGTATTGGTACTGGGAAAGATAAACTATGCTATATTGTGGTTGTATTATTTATCCATTTGAGAATTTAAAAATGGTGAAACTTAAGGTAAGAGATTGGTAATTGCAGACATGACCACTTTATTGTTTAATTAAGGAAAACATATATTCTCTTTATTCATGAATAAGTTTGGGTAGAAGAAATCTAACAAGCTTGCTCAGTCGGGTTCACTCGGTTGAGCGCCGGTTGTGCTCCACGGTTTTGGGGCGTGACATGTTATGCATTTTCAGTTAGACCCGAGGCGGAGGCTTCTGATGTAGATATTACAGGTATTATTCTGGTCTATCACAGAGATGCATCAGTTCAATTTGATCCTAGTTCTACGCATCCCTATGTGTCATTGTACTTTGCATCGCATTTGGATTTCCCATTTAGTTATCTTGATATCCATGTTCATGTATCCACACCTATTTGTGACTCTACTATGGAGGATCGCGTGTATCAAACTCTTTTGGTTACCGTTGGGGGCTATAAGACCAATGTTGATCCCTTGTTGCTTAGTATGGTGGACTTCATTATGATTTTGGATATGGATTGGTTATCTCTATATCATGCTATTCTTTATTGTCATGCTAAGACCATGACGTTGGCTCTTGCCATGGGTGCCAAGGTTGGAATTGAGAGGTTCTCTTGGGCATACTTCTAGTAGAGTGGTTTCAAATTTGAAGCTTAGCAGATGGTTGAGAAGGGTCATTTGGCGTACTTAGCCTTTGTTAGATATGTTAGTATTGATACTCCTACTATTCAATCAGTTCCATTAGTGAGGGAGTTTCCGGATGTTTTCCCAGTAAACCTACCGATCATGCCACCCGATAGGGATATTGATTTCGGTATTGATTTGGCACCGGGCACTCAGCCCATATCTATCCCACTGTACCGCATAACTCTAATGGAGTTGACGAAATTAAAAGAACAGTTGCAAGAGTTGATGGATAAGGAGTTCATCAGGCCTAGTGTATCACTAAGGGGTGCCTTGGTGTTGTTTGTAAAGAAGAAGGATGGTTCTATAAGGATATGTATTGACTATATACAATTGAACAAGGTTACCATCAAGAACAAGTATTCACTGCCTCGCATTGATGAGTTATTTGATCAACTTCAGGGTGCTAGGTTATTCTCAAAGATTGACTAGTGATTGGACTATTACTAGTTGAAGATTAGGGCTTCGGACATTTCTAAGATGGCTTTTAGGACTTGTTATGGGTATTATAAGTTTTTGGTGATGTATTTTGGTTTGATTAATGCCCCAACAACCTTCATACATTTGATGAACAATGTGTTTCAACCTTATTTGGATTATTTTGTTATTGTATTCATTGATGATATCTTGGTATATTCCCGTAGTGCTGAGGAGCACGAGCAGATTGAACTCCAGATTCTGAGAGAGAAGAAGTTTTATGCTAAGTTATCCAAGTGTAAGTTGTGGTTGGACTTGGTGGCATTCTTGGGCCACGTGGTATCCTAGTGATAGGATCAAGATGTATCCGAAGAAGATTGAGGTATTTTAGAGTTGGCCCAAACCTTCTACCTCTACGAAGATCAGGAGCTTCTTAGGCATGGCTAGGTATTATCATCATTTTGTGGAGGAGTTTTCATCTATTGAAGCCACATTGACTCAATTGACTCAAAAGGGTTCTCCTTCAGATGGTCTAACGAGTGTGAGGAGAGATTTCACAATCTCAAGACTGTTTTGACTACGACTCCAATTTTTGTATTGCCTTCAGGATTGGGGATGTACACAGTTTACTGTGATGCTTTGTGTGTTTATCTTGGATGTGTATTGATGTCGGACGGTATGATGATTGCCTATGAATCACACCAGTTGAATCCCCATGAGAAGAATTATCTGGTGCATGATTTGGAGTTAGCAGGTATTGTAAACACGCTCAAGATTTGGATGCATTACTTATATGGCATGTCTTGTGAGGTGTATACGGATCATCCGAGTCTCCACCATCTGTTTAAACAGAAATATTTGAATTTAAGGTAGCGGCTATGGTTGGAAATGTTGATGGATTATGATACTCTAATATCTACCATCCGGGAAAGGGTAATGTGGTAGCAGACACCTTGAGTAGAAAGTCTGAGAGTATGGAGAGTTTGGCATTCATCCCAGCCGTGGAGAGGCCTTTAGCTATGGATGTTCAGGTATTGGCAAATAGGTTGGTGAGATGGGATATTTTGAGCCGAGTAAAGTCCTTCCTTGTGTTGTTTCACAGTCATCCTTATTTGAGCGCATCAAGGTTCGCCAGTATGATGATCCCTACTTGCATGTCCTTAAGGACATGGTGCAGTGGGGTAGTGTTAAGGAGGTGAATATTGGTGATGAGGGTGTATTGAGAGTTTAGGGTCGGATCTGTGTTCCTAATGCGGCTGGCTTGCGAGAGTTGATTCTTGAAGAAGCTAACAGTTCACAATATTCTATTCACCCAGGAGCTATGAAGATGTATCGTGATTTAAAGAAGCATTATTGGTGGCGGGGGATGGAGAAAGACATTGTTTGACAGTTTTCATGAAGTCTAAATTGTCAGCAGGTCAAGTAAGAGCATCAAAGACCGAGTGGTTTGCTTCAAAGGTTAGATAAACCGGAGTGGAAGTGGGAGCGTATCATTATGGATTTTGTGGTAGAGTTGACACGAACCTTGGGGAGATATGATGTTGTTTGGGTTATTGTGGATAAACTGACAAAATCTGTGCATTTTATTTTGGTCATGATTTCCGACACTTTTGAGTAGTTGGATTGAATCTATCTTGGAGAGAATGTCTGCTTGCATAGGGTGTCTATGTCTGTCATCTTCAATCGAGGCACTCCGTTTATATCACTTTTGGAGAGACATTTAGCGTGAGTTGGGCACGCATGTGGATTTGAGTACTGCTTTTCAACCTCAGACAGATGGGCAGTCCGAGTGGAACATTCAGATCTTGGAGGATATGTTGAGAGCCCATGTTATAGATTGCGGAGGCTAATGGGATCAGTTTCTACCATTAGTAGAGTTCGTCTCAGCAATAACTATCAGTCTAGTATCCAGATGGCTTCATATGAGGCCTTATATGGGAGACGATGTCGTTCTACGGTTGGCTAGTTTGAGCCCGGGGAGGCTAGGTTGTTGGGCACATAACTGGTTTGTAATGCTTGGGAGAAGGTGAAGTTGATTTAGGAACGACTTCGTACAACGCAGTCCAGGTAGAAAAGTTATGCTGATATGAAGGCTCGTGATGTAGCTTTCGTAGAGGGTGAGAGGGTTCTTCTCAGATTTTTGCCTATGAAAGGCGTGATGATGTTTGGGAAGAATGGCAAGTTGAGCCCTCGGTACATTGGTCCATTTAAGGTTTTGGAGAGAGTAGGTGAGGTGCTTATAGGGTGGCTTTTCCACCCAACTTGTCGGGGGTTCATCCGTTGTTTCATAGTTCCATGCTTTGGAAGTATCATAAGGATCAGTCACATGTGTTAGATTTCAATTCGGTGCAGTTGGGTGAGAACTCGGCTTTTGAGGAGGAACTAGTGGCTATTTTTGATAGGTAGGTTCAAAAATTGATGTCGAATGAGATTGCATTAGTGAAGGTTTGGTGGAGAGGTCAACTGATCGAGGAGGCAATTTTTGAGATCAAGTATGATATGTATAGCATATACCCTCATTTTTTTGGCATTCCATGTATGTTTCTAAACTTGTTGGAGGATGAGTGCTGATTTGAGAGGGGGAGAATATAATGATTTGGCCGGCCGTTTTATGTATTTGAGCCTTGTTTCTCTATGATGTTTCCTGTATCTATGTTTGTGGTTTTGTGACTTGCTCTCACGACCCAAAATCCCAACCAATGTAGGGTCATGATGCCACCTAAAACCGCTTGCTAGGCAAGCCAACAATCAACAGAAA
This sequence comes from Nicotiana otophora, assembly GCA_000715115.1. Lineage (NCBI taxonomy): Eukaryota > Viridiplantae > Streptophyta > Magnoliopsida > Solanales > Solanaceae > Nicotiana > Nicotiana otophora. The sequence continues at coordinate 27,523 of AWOL01S0085919.1, forward strand.
GTACGAAAGAACTAGAATTAAATACTAACAGCAAGATAATAATTTAGTGTAAAAGCAACTCAAAAGTACACATGATAAGTCTAAAATCAATGCTAACGTTCTGCCACGACCCAAAACCACCAATTGGGCGTGATGGCACCTAACACATTTGCTAGGCAAGCCGAACATAAGAAGACGAAACATAGTAACAAAATCTAACAAAATATACAAGTATAAAGCGCCAATACATGCTAAATCCCCCATAACTAGTAAATGCAGAGTCATGAGCTCTAATCGAAAATACAAGTCTGAAGTGCTAAATAACCATATTATCTGAAATAAAGACAAAAGTACAAAATGAAAAGAGACACCAAGACTACGATCGAGATGCAGTGCTATCTCGTCTCTCGGTGACCAACTCAGCTATATGCCTCAGCTACTAATGACTAGATCCGGCACCTGGATCAGCATAATTAAGTGTAAAGTATAGTGTGAGTATAACCAATACCATGTACTTAGCAAGTATCATAGCTAACCTCTGCAAGGTTATAGAAGCAAGAATTATAAATGATATTCGCTAATCACCAGTACAGTTCATAAATAGAAACAACAAGTACAGAAAAATTATATGATCAAGTCATGAACCTCTGAAAGAACCACCTTGGTGCACACAATTATTTAACATACTCTGCTCAGTCAAAATCCAGAATATAAAAAAGATATGCAATTAAAGCAAATAGTAGTCAAGGAAGTTGCAAGTAAAGATGAAATGCAACAACCAAATAAAACACTAGCCAAATTTTCCTCAGAATCTCCATAACACCCCGATCGCGCAACATGACAACACAATCCCTATAAACCCACGCGACCAAAATAGGCTCACCAACCGGAGTAGATACAGAGAACGTCTCATAAAGTTGTTCTGGTTCTATCCCAAATTCCATAGCAATATAAGGAGTGACATATGACAAAGTGGAACCGGGATCAATAAGAGCATATACATCATGAGATTGGACAGTCAATATACCCGTGACAACATCTGGAGAAGCCTCTGATTCCCGACGTCTCCGCATAGTATAAAATTTGCTGGGTCCTCCCGAATTTTATGCACCACCTCTAGCTGCACCATGCCCTACGGGTGCTGGGGTGCCTCGAGCTGGAGTTGCTGTGGATGTAGTAGCTGTAGAATTAGCTGGCTGTGCCGCGCCTCTGCCCATATTTCGGCAGGACGAGCGGTAATCTCTCTGAATGTGACCCCGCAAACCACACCCATAGCATACTGGTAGGTCCATGAAACATGACCCAAAGTGCATCCTCCCACACTTAGGGCATGGAAGCCTCCGCTGCTGAAACCTTCTGTCGGGCCGACCCTGCTGGTGGGGTCCCCTGTTGCCCTGACTGGGTCCAGATGACTGTGCACCCATTGAAGACTGGGCGGATGATTGGGATGGTCCTAATAACCCTCCCCTGAATGCCGACCTACCACCACCACCACCGGAAGAACCACCAAAGTTGCCCGCAGACCGAGCCTTGCTACTACTCTGACGCTCTATTCTGTCCTTCAATTTGTGGGTCTCTGTGGCTTGAGCAAATGCCACCATCTTACCATAGTTCATATCTGAATTTAAGGCAGCTGTAGAGGCCTCATTTATAACCAAGGGTCTAAGGCCTTGTACAAACCGGCGCACTCTAGCCTCCATAGTGGGCAACATGTGAATAGCATACTTGGACAGGCGCACAAACTCCATATGGTACTCCCACACATTCATACTACTCTGCTTCAGGCTTTCAAACTCAGCGGCACGAGCTTCCTTAGTTTCAGCAGGTAAGAAATGATCTATATAGGCATATGTGAACTCACCCCACCTTGTCGGAGGGCTTCCCTCCTCACGGGATTTCTCGCACAACTCAAACCAAGAATAGGCCACCCCTTTTAGGCGGTAAGAGGCCAACTCTACTCCCTCCGTCTCTGTAGCATGCATAACCCGGAGAGTTTTGTGAATCTCATCAATGAAGTCCTGGGGGTCCTCCTCGGAATCAATACCCGTAAATACTAGAGGATCTAACTGAAAAAACTTATTCACCCTGGAACTAGCGGATTCTCCTAGATGACTGGAAGGAGTAGGCCTAACACTCTATCTCTAGGCCTGAGAAGCCACTATCTATGTCAACATTTGTATGGCTCCCCTAATATCAATATCAGACACACCAGAATCGGAAGCTGGAGTTGCAGGTGGAACTGGAATATCAGATGGAGGAACCGTTGCACCCTTTGTAGGGGTAGGGACAAGTGCGGCCTGATCAGTTTTAGTAGAGTCAGGCAGTGTAGTAGCTAGAGGAATAAATAGGAAATAGTAATGGAGTGGGGATCGGGAAGTGCAAAATAAATCCATGGAATGTAGCTCACAGTCAGTCTCTCTGCTACCACCTAAGCTCAATGTGAGGCTCTGCTGGCACCAACCTGAGAATCTATACAAAACGATGTGCAGAAGCAAAGTATGAGTACACCACAGTCTGTATCTAGTAAGTATCAAATCTAACCTCGAAGAAGTAGTAGTGAGGTTAGATGCATTCGAATACTTAAAACATAGATATAATAACAAAGCTAGAACAGAACTCTAAATGATCTCATGCAGAACAAGTCCCAAGGATATCAATAGGCTAAGAGTATAAAGCATGCTTTTCCAGTAAAAGAGAGAACCATAATGCTACTCAGATATAGTATAAAATGATAGCATTCCAAATAACGGAGATGAAGCTCCCAGCTAGCATATAGGGATATCTTGAAACAAGTAGCAACTAAATGAATAATTATGATTGTGTCAAAGATTTCTATGCATGCTCAACCCGGTACAAGATCCATGTACCGCGATGCACAATCCATGTATCACCATAACCTAATACAAAATTCATGTATCGACCCGATACACAATCCATGTATCACCATAACCTAATACAAAATTCATGTATCGACCCGATACACAATCCATGTATCGACCGCGCTCACAGGGCCCAAATTAATTTAGATAATCACCTGATTCCGGAGGGATGGATCCAAATCCACGTGCAAAGAGGAGCTTAATAGCTCACTCATAATCAAATATCTAATCATCATGCCCTTTGTTCCAAAACTATATTTCATCTGCACACCTTACCTTTCGTACAAAAATTCTTAGTCCAACTCAAGTATTCATATACAAAAATATATGCATATATTCAAGAATTACATATAAAAGATGCACAATAACTTAATAAAAATCTTATAGATATGTGCTCATGGAATTTCTATATGACTACGGATAATTCAAGTAATTAGACATATCAAGAATATGTTCACATGCCTTCTAAAATAACCATAAACCTAGGTATGATTTCAAACATGAATAAGAGAGCGAACGTAGTCATATAAGCCGAACAAATCATGAATTAAATGAGCATATAAACAAAATAAGGCATAAAGTATCCCAATTCTACCTCGGTTATGATGTAAACTTGGTAAGTTCATATATGCTCGCCATCCCGTAAATACACCATCCCCAATACCTTAAACTATAGAAATCAAGTCAAATCCAAGGGGTTTCACTCTTAACAAGGTTAATCAAGAGACTTAACTCCGCTCGACAGCCTTCAACCTTCCAAAATAGCCTTCCCTCTTAATTCAATCTCCGAACGAGTCAATTCTAGTCAAATATAACTCAATAATGTTAAATAAAGTCATAGGAATCAATTCAAAATAATAAAGTTTGAATTTTTTATCAAATCGTCAAAGGTCAACAAAAGTAAACTCGGGCCCACACGTTCAAAACTCGAATCAAAGGGTAGATCCCGACTATCCATAACTCCACGAGTCCAAATATATGATTAGATTCCAAAATCGACTCCAAATCAATATTCTATGTGATGATCCAATAGATCATCTTTAAATTTAACATTTAATTATGTACTCTGAGATCTCGAATAGAAACATTCAGCACTCCTCGACTTGTGTGCGCAGTCCGTATATTTTTCCGGAAAGCTTTTATGTGAAATATTGATAAAAATGTGAAATAGTGCATTAAAACTTACTTAAGTTGACTTCGGTCAACATTTTTAGAAAACGGACACAGATCGGTATTTTGACGGTCCCGGTGGGTCCGTATCATGATTTGGTACTTGGGCGTATGCCCGAAATCAAATTCAGAGGTCCCTAGCTCAAATTATCGCCATTTGACGAAAACTAGAAACTTAAAGGTTAAAGATTTTCAAAGTTTGACCGTAGATTTGACTTTGTCTATATCGGACTCGAATTGAGATTCCGAGAGTTGGAATAGCTACGTTATGTCATTTGGAAATTATCTGCAAAATTTGAAGTTAGTTCGGATTGATTTGACATGTTTCGATGCGAGTTATAGAATTGAAAATTTCATAAACTCATAAGTCCGAATCGAGGTGTGAATTGTAGTTTTGACGTTGTTTGACGTGATATGAGACACCAAGTAAGTCCGTATTATGTTACGGGACTTGTTGGAATATTCAAACGAGGTCCCGAGGGGCTCGGGTGAGTTTCAGATGGGTTTCAGACCATTTTTGTTCAAGAACACAGGTCTGGTTCTGGTGCGTCGCACCTGCGCAATTTTGGTCGTAGGTGTGTGGTCGCTTCTACAGAGGCAGTGTCGCTTCTACGAAGCTTGGGCCACAGATGCGATGCCCGCTTTTGTGGTGCCATGATCGCAGATGCGATCCTTCACGCTTCTGCACAGTCGCATCTCCGACGTGAAGGTCCGCAGATGCAGTCCTCTGCCTGGCTGCCTTGGTTCACAGATGCGAGATTTTTCTCGCAAAAGAGAGACCGTAAATGCAAAAAATTTAGTACATAGATGCAAAAATGCTGGACAAAATACATAAAATTGGGCGTTTGCTATTTTTGCTCATTTTTGAGTTTTAAGTCTCGGATTTGAGCGATTTTAAAGGGTTTTTTCACAAGTTCTAACTATGTAAGTGTTCCTTATCCTATATTGATTATATTTCATGATTCCATACTTATTTATATCATGAATCCATGAATTTATTGGGAGAAAATCAGATTTTTGTAAAATCTTCCAAAAATATAAAATGAAGATTTTAAAGGCAATCCGATGTCGGAATTTGATAATTTTTATATGGTTGAACGCGTATCGGAATGGGTGTCTGGATTCCGTAATTTTTCATCGGGTTTCGAAAAAGTGGGCCCCACATTGACTTTTGGTTGACTTTTCTGAAAATGTCCCAAATTAAGTCTCTTTCGAATTGCGAATAATTTCTAAAGCTCAAATTGAATTGTTAGTAAATAAATTGCTAGGTTTGATTGGTTTGGAGAATAACTCGGAAGGAAAAGTCGTGGTCGAGTGATCACTTGAATTGCGAAGTAAGGTAAGTATCGTGGTTAACCTTGACTTGAGGGAATAGAACTCTTTAACTATGTGTTATGTGAATTTCATGTGTAGCGACATATAGACGAGGTGACGAGTGTCTATACGTCGTAAAATTGCTTTCTTCCATGTTTGTACGTATTTCATTAACTATCTTATTTCATGAATTAATTGTTATATTAATTGATTCACTTATTTTCGTTGCCTACTATTATGCCTTGATTTCATGGCTTAATTGCTACCTGCTTATTTGATTTTTGTGCCATAATTGTTACTTGATAATTAGCATTTCATATATTAAATTGTCTATCTCCTCCCTAATTCTACACTTATTTGTTACTTGCCCATATTTGTTTCCTACATACTTAATAATTATTGCATATCTTGTTGCCTAATAATTTCTTATTAATTGTGGCATTTATTGAAGTAGTCTTACGTATAAGTATTGTTAATTTATATTGTTGAATAGGGTTGCACGGCACAATAAAATTTATTTGAAAGATTATATTGTTGGATCGGGTTACACGCCGCAACGGATTTTATTTTAAATTTATATTGATGGATTGGGTTGCACGCCGCAACGGAATTTAATTAAAGGATTTTATCATGGGAACGGGTTGCACGCTTAACAGAATGATAAAAGAAATAATTGGTTGCGATTACTGAATTGACCTCGATTGTTTATATGACTTTCATGTCTTACCTCTATTCCTGTTATTCTTATTATTATTGCGTACATGTTAATGTAAGTGACATTCCTTAGCCTCGTCACTACTTCGTCGAGGTTAGACTCGACACTTACATAGTACATGGGGTCGGTTATACTCATACTGCATTTTGTACTTCTTGTGCAGATACCAGAGTTGGTCCCAACAACGTACTGTAGATTTGCTCGGATTCAGCTATCAGAGGAGACTTGAGGTGTAGCTGCGCAACATTCGCAAATCTGAAATCCCCTTCTACTTTATCTTTGTTGTGTGCTTTCTTTCAGACAACTTTATTTTATTCAGACCCTTATTTGTATTATTCTAGAAGCTCGTACACTTGTGACTCCAGTTCTGGGATGGTATTTCGGCATCGTTATTATTTTGGTTTACTCACTTTAATTCAAACATTATTCTAGTTGTTTGACTTCTTTTCTATTTGATTAAAAAGGAATTGCTAAAAATGGTTAAAATTATTCTAATGTTCGCTTGTCTAGCAAGTGAAATGTTAGACGACATTATGGTCCTGAAGGTGAAAATTTCGGGTCGTGATATTCTAATCCCCAAAATACACTCTTTTTGATATATTATTATTTATACCAGGGGAATGCCTCATAGACTTATGTTTTTAGACTTTTATTAGAGGTTTCATGACTGGCTAATGGATTTAGATTTCAGACATGTTCATATTGCATTAATATTCAATTTTCAAGCCAATATTATCCTAGATGTTTATTTTAAATTTCTTGAGTATGATGTTCAATTCAAACCTTCCAGCTAGTGAGTACAAGGTTCACTCGAGTAATAAGGTAGGTTGATCGCTATCACATCCTGCTGTAGTTTCGAAGCGTGAAAACCGCTGGCAACACAAACATCAATTGCTATTACTGCTAGCTTTTAGATATTCTTACAATTAATATTTATTACACCATGTAAATTTATGATTTTTTTGTATATTATATGGATATAAGTTTTTTAAATAGTTATCTTATTTGAATTTTTTTATATATTAGTATTTAAATAAAGGTAAATTATACATATTCTGACCTTGAATAGTCTGATTTTCTTTATTATCAGTTATTCATATCTAAAATAATATCTTAACAATCAAAGATCTAA
>AWOL01S0085930.1:0-46545 GCA_000715115.1 Nicotiana otophora
GATGTGTCTCAGTATAAGATAGAGTGTGTAATAGAGTGTGTCCCTTTTCAGTGAGTAAGGATCCCTCCATTCTAAGTGTAAGACCATTCCTTTTATAGGAGAAAAACAGCCCTTTCAATAGGCAAATAAAGTTAGATTTTTGGACAGATTTTGGTTCACCAAAAATCTGTCCAAAAGACTGACTTTTTGTGCTAAACACTGTTCAAGGTCTGTCCCAAAAGTGAAAGGACAACCTGAAAATCTGTTGTGTCAGAAGCTAGGAGAACAAATGTCCTTTCAGCCACCCTACTAGTAAAAGTAAGCTACTATTACCCTATTTTGTGATAAAATAAACTAAACTTCAGATTTTAAACATCAACAACAAACTACTTGCTCAACACAAATCAAACTTGGACAGCTATAAACTGACAAAGCATAGACAAGACTAAAAACGTAATTGAACTAAGTATTAAAACCAACTTGATGGGAATGAATTGGATTTGTGCAAACTAATTACTAAACAAATAACTAAATTCACAAACTAATTCTCAAAACAGAACGAGCATCGTTAATAATCGAACAACGACTTAACAACAACTAAATAATCGACTAACTAAGTGAACGATTTAATTAATACACTAAAGATCATATTTAAATCAATAACGAATCTAACAAATCACTAAACTAAATAGAGATAGCTAATTAAATAAACCTAACTTGAAACTCTAATTAACAAGAAATAACCAAAACAGAAAAAATAAATAAATAAATATATATATAAAAAAATCAGAAACTAATCTACTAAATAAAATACAAAATCAGAAATTAATTAAAGAGATGACGATTATACCTAACAAGTATGCTTGAAGCCGAAAAATAGCTAAAATGGGGGTTCGGGGTGGTCGCCGAAATTTGACCGGATTTTTAGTTGCCGGATTTTTGGGATGGAATTGACATCAATAGATAGGTCTTGATGAGCTCTATCCGTTGATGTAGGTATTGTGGGATGGTAGTGGCCGGAACTTCAAGATTTTGGGCAAAAACGTGGCGGCTAAAGTTTCTTAAATCTAAAATTCAAGGAGTTTGAGGGTTTTTTGAAGGAACTGGTTTGGAGATATGGGAAGAGAAGGTTGTGGAGATTGTATGGTATTAATTTGGAGGTGTTTGGAGGTGGTCTGCCGCCGATGGGTGATTTCCGGCGGCGGCGGTGGAGAGAAGAGAGAGAAGAGAGAGAAGAGAGAAAGAGTTATGGGTGAAATGAGAAAATTTTTTAGATTTTTGAGGCTTTAAATACCTCTTGAGAGATCAAATACGGACCATTAGATCAATGAGTGATCAATGGGTGAGATTTGATCTTGGGTCACTTAATGAAACGATGTAGTTTTGAGGCAAAACTACGTCGTTCCGGACCCTTTCAAAGGCAGCTCCTTATCTTGCACTTTTGGCCATTTTCTCTTTCAAATTTGGCCTAATTTCTTTCTTAATCCTACTTATTAAACTAAATTTACACAAACAAACAAATTAACTAAGTAACTTATTCAAATGATCAATTAACTAGATTAATTCACCAATTGGATAGTTAGTTAATTCTTAAAATGCACAAATAAAGAAAGAACTATCTTTTGGTATTTTTATGATAGGAAAATATGCAATCAAAGACACAAAAATTGGGAAATATAATTAAAGCAACAAAATACTAATGACTTTAGGAGGTGTTAAAATAGTACAAATATTAGGTATTCACAACAACAATATGCATGTTTGATAGAATTCCTTAGCTAAGTTAAACTTTAGTAGTAATTGTAGACATAATTAAACAATCACTCTTTGTTTGAAAATTACATTAAGAATCATCAAGTTTGCATGTATTTGGACACTCTAACACACACCTACTCCTTGTTGTGGGGTTCGACCCTAATTATTATTGCTAACAACCTGCTACACTTCATTAAGAGGTATAGGATTAGACGTCACCGTAAACCCCTAACCAAAAGAGATCATGTTCTCCTCTATATTGTTTATTTTGGATCTTGAAAAGAAAAAAAGAAGCAGTATTACTGGGAAATATTAAAATATATATCACATGATTCTACTACAAAGCTGTTTTCTGTTTATATTAATTTGACATCATTTTGCGTGATTGATTGTCAAATGCGAGGAGAATTTTGTCCTGTAAGAAAGTCTGGAAATTGAACGGTACTTAGTTCTAAATGCAATGACAATGATAATAAACAATACCCAGAGAAGATTAAATTCGAGTTAAAGTGTGCTTCGCTATTTGCATATTTCAGGAATACAATACATAGAACGCAAACGTAGATTTCCGAAATTTGGATTGGTTAACACTTAACCTTCATTATATGTGTGTACTACTAATAAGCAAAAGCCTATGCCAGTAATTAATCCCCTTTAAGTTTCCCCTTGCGTGTAATAGCTACTAATATATTTCACTTAAAATTAGACGTTGTCCCTGCCAAACAAATATTTAAAAAAATGGACTACTATATTTCTCGTCTCCAAGTCTAAACGTTTAACTTTCATCTTTACTGATTATTTAGTGCATCAGTATATGATGTTTATCTCATCATTTCCTCAATTGGGCGTGTTTCCGTGTCTTTTTGTTTTTTGTTTTTTTAGTTTAATTATGTGTTTGTTTGTATGCCTTTGTCGAGTCCGGAACCAAAATGTTGTCTTTTTGGATCCAAAGCATAAAAATAGGTGGAAAAAACATCTGAGAATCATTTTATATATAACGCATTTCTTTACTGCGCTACACCTTAACGACACGTTTATCCGTTAAGGTATAGCGCATGGGTTATATGCGCTAAATTTGAACTTTAAATTGGCGAGCAAAGTTTACATATAGCGCATATGTAGGATGCGCTATATTAGAAGTTGAAAAGACAGGTAGGTATAGCGCATTCTATATATGCGCTATATCTATATAAAATATCGGGTCAGTCTTCTTCCTCGACAACGAAAAGGAACAAAAACGGTCTCCCCCCCCCCCCCCCCCATTTTTTAACCAAAAAACTCCATTGGATCTCACCCGTCCCCCAAAATTATGTCTTCTCCGTATTTTAGCAAGCTGACACCGGATCCAAGGCATTGTCGTGTAGTGGATCTCGTCTATTGCTCGTTTCGGCTCCCAAATCATCAATTTTTCACATTCCGACTTAGTTTTTGGTAAAACTCATGTATATCAAATGCTTATTAGTTATTTTTTTACTGTGGTATATGTTTTTTTGTGATCGTTTTGTGACTTAATTAATTTTTTAGTTTTTATCCAGATTAGTTTATTTATGTGCTAAAAAATTAGTAAAAATATATATTGTTATTTTATGAATAATTATTGTTATATGTGATTTTAATGTTGTACGTATATTAATATGTGACTTTATAGTTATTTAGCATCCTTTAATGTTATGTTGTGCCCTTAATTGTTATGTAGTGTCTTTTAGCATAGTAAAAGTGATAATAAATTTTAGCTTATGGTAGTTGACTTTGTTTATGGCCATTTAGAGTAGTGTCGCTTTAGTGCTCTTTAAGTGTCCGTTGTGTAGTTATGATTAATTATTAAATATATCTTGATTACTTATGAAATTTTAATATATAATTTTGTTATAATTCAAAAATAACTTTAAAATGATAATTCAAACAAAACCATGTAGAATTTTAGTAGAAAAATATAGGAAACTAACATACAACAACAACAACAACAACAACAACCCAGTATAATCTCACTAGTGGGGTCTGGGGAGGGTAGTGTATACGCAGACCTTACCCCTACCCTGAGGTAGAGAGGCTGTTTCCAAATGACCCTCGACATCCTTCCCTCCAAGAACTCTCCACCTTGCTCTTGGGGTGACTCGAACTCACAACCTCTTGGTTGGAAGTGGAGGGTGCTTACCATCAGAGCAACCCACCTTGTCAACATGTGAAATATTAATATAGGAAATTTATCAACCTAAGTATTTGTTACATGAATAATTACTAAAATATCTTTTTAGTTATTGAAATTAATTATTTAATTCTCTGTTAACCCCAAAAATATATGAAAAAAAGATGATTGTTCAAACATAAACCCTCTTGAATTTTAGTCAAAAATGTAAGAAAATAACATATAAAACAACAATATAGAATATTTGTCACACTAAGTATTTTTGTATGAATACTTATTAATTATATCATGTATAGTTATGAAACGTAATTATTTAATTCTATTATACCCAAAAATAGCTGAGTAAGAAACTAACATATATAATAATAAACTAACATATAAAATAATAATATAAAAAATGTATCAACGTAAGTAATAATGTAGAAAAATTATCGATTAAATATTAATATAAAAGATATTGCAATATATTTAAAGATATTAAACAATTAAACAGAAAAATATTTTAATTAATATTGTTCAATTTACAGACATCGTCATGGAGGTTCCATCTATGCATCCCGGGCCTGCATCTCGAGAGCTACTATTGCTACAGGGCAACCATAGGTCTTCACACATCTGGGATGAGCAGTGTATTTCCCAGACCTTCCACCCCAGACATATAGACGATATGTGGGAGCTCATTAGGGACCACCCACTGCATCCCCGTATAGCTAAACGCCTTCAAGGGATGGATTTTTACAGGATCATAGAGATCGGCCGGTTGCAGTTCGACTGGGCGCTGATCACGGCTATGATAGAGCGGTGGCGATCGGAGACGCACACGTTTCATCTACTCATCGGCGAGGCTACCGTCACGCTAGAGGACGTGGAGGTTCTTTTCAGGCTGCCAGTTGATGGTATACCTGTAGCTTACCCGCATGCTCTTAGAGGCTATACGGGAGAGGATTACCTTCATATGTTGCAGCAGCTCACCGGTTTCTAGCCAGCGGAGCCGACTGCGTTGAGTGGGGCCAGTCGATTGCAGTTGACGCCCGTTCGGCAACATCTGGTGGCGATGGATGCGGAGATTACTGATAATTCATCGCCAGAGGATATCGACCGACACACAAGACTGTTACTGCTGATGATGTTTGGTGGTATACTGTTCCCGAACACTTCGGGAAACCTAGTCAGCTTGCGATTTCTACCTCATCTGGAGCGGCTAGATGATTTATCTGGTTACAACTGGGATGCAGCTATTCTAGCTTACCTGTATAGGCAGATGTGTCGGGCATGCATGGGCACTCAGATAGACGTTGCCGATTTTTTACCGCTGCTGCAGGTGAAAACATAGTCAATTCTTTTCATGATTATAACAAACATAGTAAAAAATGCCTTACAATTTACGTCAACAATCTATATTATGTTTGGGCCTGGGAGCGGTTACTGCAGTTCCAACCACCTTTGCCACCGTTAGCTCCGGATACACCGCCTCTACTGTTTCTAGCTTTATATTGGAGGTGGGTTGATAAGCGAGGCCACGCCCGCGAGGTCGAGGATCGACATCATCTCCCTTATTACAGGAATTTGTTGGATTTACTTGAAGGCGCTCAGGTACATATATAGTTAAGTTTACTTGGCCTGGCTTGATATGTATTGGGTTTACTCACGATTCTTGTGTTTAATAAATAGTTCATATGGAGGCCATACAACGACGCGTTCATAGCTGGATTGCCAGATTATTGCTCATGCGGTCGAGCATTGTGGAGCTCTTCCGTCCCACTGATATGTCTCGATATAGTCGAGCATCATGCCACCAAGTGATTCCTTCGCCAGTTTGGTCGCCCACAGCTTGTACCTATTCCGCCTACTTGGCACATGACATATTACCAGCGGGATGATCGCAGCAGGGTCGACCAGACATACTTGGCCTAGCTAGAGGCCCAGATTGAGGATTGGGACCAGAGGCATGGCCTGATTCCGCCAAACCCTCCACCTGACCGTATGGAGGGCGAGCATGAGTGCATGGGTTGGTATCACAACGTTATCCGACTTCTCATCGGGAATCTCGTTCATCGTGCTGGTGGTCGGTAGATTTCATATGTCAGGAGGCATGAGGCACCGATATGTTATTTGTTATACTAACTTATAAAGTTACATAATCCTTCCGTAATTAATATTTTATATGCTATGCATGCTAATTGCTTACACCAGTTCTACCAGTTGGGACTGGAGAGGCTATAACATACAGGCGAGGAAGCGGCATCTCTACACGTGTTTGGCCGTCGGGTTACTGATCTTGATGCTGACACATTGAGACGTGCTTAAGAGGATGGGCGCTTAGGATGCGTGGCTGCTTATGTACCTCCCGATGAGTATCATCATGGGCCACCAGTGGAGCTTGAACATGGTCTACGTGGCAGGCATGGCCAGAAAGGAAGGGGTGGCCCATGTGGGCGTGGTGGTCAGCGAGGACGGGATCCCCAGCAAGGGTGCGTTGAGGCACCAATGGAGGAAATTAGAGATGATCAGTCAGGTGACCACCCTGAGCCACATGATGCTCCTCATGATGCGTCATCATTCAGCCTTCAGTTGTCACCAGGGACTTTGCGGGTGACCCCGTCAGCTCCATTGTTGATCGCGGGCATGACCATTACGCAACATGAGTGGGATCAATATTTTTCTGATCGTCCAGAGCCATCAACGGTTGTTGATGATCGTCCGATACAAGAGGTGCATAGCAGACGATTGAGTTATGGCTCATCACCGAGGGATGCTGAGGATCTTTCACATACTTCATCTATTCCAGTGCACCTCGATTTTCCGATAGAGCATTGTGTCTCTACTCAGGCGCATGTTCGTCATCGCCCGTCACGGAGGCGACATTGTGCGATATTAATTTGTCAGGGACGGATGATCTTATGCAAGATCCCGCTGAGACCATGGTATGACCATTAAAGGTTTTTGATAACACGTACGTTAGTATTCTATATTTCGTATACTAAAATATCTTATTATTCTATAGGTTATTGCTAGCCCAACGACCGCTTCTACCGAGCCTGCAAGCCTTACTAACTATCATGCTGCAGCGCATCCTCCGATAAAGAGACGACGTGATGAGGATGATCCTGATAGCGTAGCCGGGAGAGATGGGATGCGCCTCAGGCCAGCCAATACTTTAAAGCATACTTTCAGTGGGACTCATTGATATGTATTCTTAGTTGTATATATGACATTAAATATATAATAGCAAAATTATTTATGTTTTAAATAATTTGCACATGTATTTTTATTTTTTCGGGTTATTTATTAGTTTAACACTATAACAAAAAAAATAAGACAGCTTAACATTAATTTAAATTCGTTAATAATTAAAGATAATACATGACACGTACAACATAAAAATAAAAAACTACACTAAACGTATACATGTTTTTGTTTAGTCACTATCGCCCATTATTCTATGCTTCAACCACTTAAATTTTTCTTCCAACCAATTATTTTCTTCTTTTGCCTCTTTTAGTTTCTCCTTCACTGCCACAAGTTGTCCTTGTAGTATCAAGATCTGGAGTTCGTACTCACCGGTCAGATTCCAAATGGTAAGCAAACATGATTTGTAGTATACTTGGTTAATGGGTTCATCATACCATTCTTCAAAACCACATAGGTTTTCGTCCTATCAATGGGGATGATAACAAAAGACTATCAATTACTCCCTCTGTTTCAAATTAGATGAGGTACTTTCCTTTTTAGTCTTTCCAAAATAAATGATACATTTCTAAATTTAGAAATAATTCAACTTTAAACTCTTTATTTTACCTATTTACCCTTAATGAGAAGCTTTTATAACCACACAAATGGCATGATCCCACAAAGCTTTTACCCCTTAAGCTTTTAAGATCACAAGTTTCAAAAGTCTTTTTTTTTAAACTCCGTGCCGAGTCAAATTAGATGATGTAAATTGAAAGGGAGGGAGGAACATGTTATATAAAAAATATTAACAAATAGTTTTTCCAATAATAATAACTTACAACTTGTTTACACATCCAACGTCTGCGCCCCAGATTGCAATTTGACCAACTTGGCTTCAAAATCGCACGTTTGCTACAGTAACACCTTGGTATGTCATTGAGTCCAGACATGTCATAATGCTCGAAAATGAAATATTAATAGAAAGTTGTTTTATTCGTTTCGTTACAACGCAAATAATAACTAAAATGCGCGAGGTTTTTATAGGCAACTAAGAGTGATTTTACTTTATATAACACATATTAGTGATGTGCTACGTGTCGCGTGCTAATGATTCTTTAGGGTACATGTGGGTACAACTTTTTAGATCGACAACATTTTCAGGTCGACGGCTTTTTCAGGTCGATAACTTTTTCAACTCGACATGACAATACACATAACACATATTAATGATGCGCTATGTGTCACGTGCTAATGATGATGCAGTACAAGTGGGTGCAGCTTTTTCAGGTCGACAACTTTTTCAGGCCGACAACTTTTTCAGGTCGACAAGACAATACACATAACACATATTGGTGATACGCTACGTTTCGTGTGCTAATGATTATTTAGGGTACAAGTGGGTGCAGCTTTTTCAGTTCGACAGCTTTTTCAAGCCGACGACTTTTTCAGGTCGACGGCTTTTTCAGTTCGACATGACAATACATATAACGCATATTGGTGATGCGCTACGCTTAATATACAAGTTTCTACAGTTTAGTTCTTCTTAAGTTGAACCAAGAGATCAGTATTCAAAGACCATTACAAGAACTATTATTACATCCATTTCAGAAATGCCACTAACATTTAATAAGTGGTTTAAGAAGAGGCAAAAAGGTGAAGGTAGTTCAACATATCTACATGGAACACTTCATAACACAATCGATCCCTGCCTTGAAAATAATATGCTAGGTTGCTATACTGATTTGGTTGATGACAAGTGGTATGGTGTAATACGTCCCTTGGAAAATAAGCCTATCAATATACACATTGATCTCAAAGTTGCAAGGCACATTATTGAGGGCGAAGAGCATTCTACAAAGCCTCAAGGTATGCGAATTTGGGGCGAAAAACTACGATGGGTTCCCCTTTACTCAAAACGGTGTGATTATGAAATACTATGCCACTCACATGGGCTAGTTGTACCACAAGAATTGTCTACAACCTTCCAAACAAACACACACAAAGATGAATCAGAAGTGATTCGGCATTTGATGAAGGAGACTTTAGAGATGGAAAAGGCACTAGCCATTTATCATGCACTGGATGATCTTAACTACCTGCAAGGAACGAAGGATTAGTATTGGAATTTATTAGAAAATGAAAAATTGCATAGAGACAATGATTATCATGTTTTCCCAATAACTGTCGAGTGGGAAGGACTAACTAAGTTTCTACTACAGACGTTGGATGTAGGAGTTCCATATTATTGTAGAAATCAAGCAAGTGATCTTATTGATTATAGGGATAAAATACGAGAAATGTATATCAACTAGGGCCTAGATTACAATGCCCTTGGTCCGAAAGGGTGCGTACAAGATGTTGACGAAGAAGATGAAGACAATGAAAATGCAATAGTGCCAGACAGTGAGGAAAATAACGAAAGAATTTGTTATTTATTTCTTGGGAAATATTTTAAGTTGTTGTATTGAATCTTTAATGCTAAATATCAATTAGATTTAACCCTATTGGAAACATAATTTTATTTCAGAAATTTTGCAAACTTAACCTTTACAGACATTTAGTGTAACAAAAATACCGCAACAAAACAATACGTTTATCCTTGATAATTTGGCACACTGGATGAACTGCCACCTGGAGCTGAATTACTACTACTTTCCAAACCAGACGAAGGACATTTACAGCAATCGTGTCCTGTTTGGGACATATGTCATATTTACGCACATAAACAGTATCACCAACATCTATTTGGTTTCACATACGCGTTTTTTTTTGCACTTGTTGTTCATGCACATAATCCTTGTTACACACCATTTTAAATGGTTCCGGCGGACAATAATGTTCAACACCCACTGGCTGCAACTGTCCATTATAGGTGTTTGCGTATGCAACAATACTATATTTCTTATCAACGTACCTCGTTACCGCAAAACATGTATGTTAAAAGCACTTCATGGCATGTAAGCATGGCAAGTGATAGATTGACCATTTTCCACACGAGCATAATCTTATGGATTCATTGACGGTGTGTGTATTATTCCCACGGTTTTTATGCAGACCAGTGCGAACTTCAAAATTATTTCGCTCGTTGTAATATTGTAAATATGAATGCCAATGTGCTCCCCGTATGTATTTCTCAAATCCTTTTATTGGTATTGGCATATATTCAACACCCATTTCCATCAATGACGATGCACCTCTAACCCTTTCAACAAACCTCTCCGCCATTTTCTTGAATGACATCCGCACCATGGCAGTAACAGGCAATCCACGTGCAGACTCCAACAACCCGTTGAAAGACTTTGACACTTTTGTTGTCAAACTTTCTCACTTTCTACCACCATCCTTGTGCAAAGTCCACTTGGCAAGCTCATGTCGCATCAACCAACGATAGGCTTCTGGGTCTTCCTGCCTAATCAATTCCATTCGCATCCTGAATTTACATTCTTGGTGATCTGTTGCAGCCATTTACATTAAATCATGTAAGTCCTTGTTCGGGTGAGCCATCTGGAAGTTGGCCTTCAAGTGCCTAACATAGTAACAGTGGTAGGCATACGGTTCCGGCATGGCGATCAGATATTAGACAAATACCTGAACGTTGTTTCACAACGTGCTCCTTCAAGTGGTTCAAAAATAATGTCCACGTCTCTTGGCTCCCATTGACACAAATAGTAAATGCTAGGGAAAATATGCTTCCATTAGCATCTACTGCAACAACGATCAACAACTTAATATCATACTTTCCATAGACATGAGTGACATCTTTGGATATTACCAGCCGACAATGCACAAAACCATCAATAGTTGGTTCAAATGCCCAGAACACATATCTGAATATGGATTCTAGTATTCCCGGACTCCGCTTAAGTTTACATTCAACAACAGTCCCGGGGTTAAAGTGTTGCAATGCAGCCATGTACCTGGGTAGAGTGGCAAATGACTTATCCTAGTTACCATAAACAATCTCAAACGCACGTTTACGCCCGAGAAATACCTTTCTTTTGGTAATGGTACATCCATATACCTCGTGGACAGATGTTATACACTCTCTAATCATATACCTTATGGGCGCTTCAATGTATGAAATCAAGACAAGAGAAATCAAGTCAACAATCAAGTTAAAATGATTCGCACTAAATGTGCCCATTTCACAAGTGTGGGTGCCAATGTATTCCCCACAATCCACATATTTATTTTCAACTTTCTCGCATGCAGCATCCATGTACAACTTTGAAACCATATACGACAAATAACCTTGTATACTTCCGAAGATGTCTCATGAACCACGATCTCACGACACTCTTTTATGTTGTACATTCGCATCGCCCTGCTTAAGAGAGCTTTATCAGCAAAAAAACATATTCTTTGACAACACCGTTGGTCTAGATTCACCCCACATCGCTATTCAAATGTCATCAAGATCCCTTGTGAGGGCATCCACATCCAGCATACTTGGCAACTGATCAAGGTAGGGAATCTCCCTTGAATGAAACGGCACATGGAACTCATACACTCTCGGTCTTACAGGAGGTGGAGCATGCTCCCTCGTCAAATCAGGTTCATCATTCTTATCCTCATCATCATCATCACCCTCATCAGGGAAGGGTATGTCATCTCCAGACTCATCAGCATTGTTGTCATAATCACTATCATCTTCCTGACTCTGCGCATATATCGGATCCTCATTAAATAGGTCGTCTTCGGGCAATTGAGTAAGAACATGACCTTTAAGTTGCTCGTTTTCACTGCACAACATATAAAATGATGAGTTTCTCAAATTCATCCAAACATTACATATAAACTTTATCACTTAACTTATAAATCATAATTTGTTGATATCCCATGATGCACATTATCATGTTACTGATGACTCCCGGATGGACCACTATGAACCAATACACCAAAATTAGGCATATTCCAACTATCTGTTAGTTCATAACTTGTAAAATTCATATCTGGCCGGTACCCCATGTAAAATATATGAGTGTTAATACAAATACAATACATAAAAAAAAAATCGTAATACAAAAGAAAATTGAAGTTTACCACTCGGCTTGTGGATTATGTAAAATTAGGGAGAAATTATGTCCTCGCTCCTCATTCGCATGTGGAGATAAGTTTAGATTAGGCCAAACTCTTTCAAACGAAATCTGTTCGGATAAAATTGCTCCAAAATAAGTTAAGCA
Source organism: Nicotiana otophora (assembly GCA_000715115.1). Classification (NCBI taxonomy): domain Eukaryota; kingdom Viridiplantae; phylum Streptophyta; class Magnoliopsida; order Solanales; family Solanaceae; genus Nicotiana; species Nicotiana otophora. Next base: position 12,235 of record AWOL01S0085930.1, read on the forward strand.
AACAAGCCAAAAAAAAAACAGTTCGGGGTATAATAATTGAAGGTATAACGCATGCATAAGAGGCGCTATATATGTAGCGCGTATTATGCATGCGTTATACCTTCAATTATTGGTGGGTCAACAAAGTTCAGATGAATTATTAGTGGGTCAGTAAAGTTTAAATTTAACGGATGTAATCCATACGCTATACCGTTAACGGACAAATGTATCGTTAAGGTATAGCACAGTGAAGAAATGCGTCATTATATATAAAACGGTTCTCAATTATTATTTTTTACCTATTTTCGTCATTTAAGTCCAAAAACACAACAATTTGGTTCGGGAGTACTGTTTTTGTCCACCTAAAGTTGTTGGATCAGGAGTGGCACGCTCGTCTCTTTCCTCTTTTCTTCTCTACTTATTGGCCCTTAATTCGCGTGTTGAAATTAATCGACTGTATTCTAATATGTGAAAAGAATAGAACATAGGATTTGCAGCTGAATTTTAAGGCCTCACAAACACAGCTAATTATTGAAGACATATTTTAATAAACCATTTGTTAAATCAAGTGAAACGTTGAATGATTCTTTAAGAGACTTTATAAGATTCCCTTCTCCTTAAACAAGATACGTGGCACCATACTTATGGGTGTTGACAAAGTGCATATAACACAGAGAATAGAAACAATGGATTTTACTTCGACATGATTGCCAAACATTTAGACAATAGTGGGTTGTTTTAGTGCCAATTATCATTCACTTCCAATTAAAAATTTGTGAATTTGAGTCACCCCAAAATTAAGGTGGGGAGTTCTTGGAGGGAAGGAGCCAAGGTTCTATCGAAAACAGCCTCACTATCCAGGGTAGGAGCCAAGAGCCAAAAGTTGTTGTTGTCGTTGTGATTGCCAAACATTTGAACTAATCACTATTCTCAAATTATTTCAACTACACATGCAAAACCAGGTTGAAAAATTAGGAAGGCAAGATAAAGCCGAAAGCAATATTCCTACTCTCTTGGATTATTAGACAAGTTACTGGCTAATATGATTTTGATTTGTGATCGTGACTACAGGGCGGATGCTAATGCCACCAGTTTTTACTTTTAATTAGCCAGTTTTTTTGGTTCTTTTCACATATATTAAGGGTTTCATCTTTTAATATTAATTAATAATGAAATTGACCATATTAATCTTAATTTGTTCATTGGAAATATAACAAACTATTCTTAGGCTTTTTACTCCAAGAGCAATTTTAGAAAGAAGAAATTAATTTAAATATTGTGAACCACAAAAAAAATACTAAAAAAATCACTTAAAGTGGATCAGAGGAGTAACGCTTGCGGAGACGAAAGTATTGTTAATCATGAGTATTGACTATGAGAAATGGAAATGAGACACCTCCCTTCTTATATTTTCTTTGGAAGTTTAGAATTTTCAAATTGTTGACAAATTAATTACTTGCTAGTCTGTAATTAACGTGTCCCTGAAAGAAAATATATAAACTGGAGTCTCAGCCAATTAACCAACTGAACAAGTTGTTTAAAACGGTTTAAAGATAAGAATTGTAGAAAGATATGCACATTAATTAAAAAATTCTAAAGATATAAAGAAATTACATCGTGGCACAAACTGTTCGAAGTAGATATTTCTATTATATGAAAGATAGACCACCAAGAGCATATATGTCATTTCAGAAAAACTCCTACCTTGTTTTCTTAAATACAAACTGTCATTGATACACGTGGATACCATATTCCCATAGCCACAACACTCCTTTAAAAGTTTAAATGTTCTGTTCATTAGACTACTTTTGTAGAGAGTACTTAAATTTGGTAAAATTATTAATTTTGGTTTAGTCAACTAAAAGTTTCTACAGAGAAAGTAAACTTAAATTTTAAATAATAGAGCAACAAAAAGAAATATCAGTAAATATTTACAAGATTTTCGTATTTACCCATACTGCTTTAAAGCAATTTAAAAATTAAAATTAAAAAGGTTTTCATCTATCCACGCTATGCAATTATAAATTAAAAAATTTCATATTCAAAAGTAATTTTAAAAAGTATAGTTTATTAAATCTCAAAAGTTAATTTAAGTGATGAGATATGTTCATACCGTATTAGGGGGGCAATCTCTTATATGCTTAATTGATGTGAAAAATTAATCTACATGGTTTGAACTCATTCTTCCCTGATAAGTTTTCAACTATCAAAAAATTATCCTAAACATTATTTGTTATAATTTTTATATTGTTTCATTATGAAAATTAACAAATGATAAATCTATAGAAAAATAAAAACATTTCTCTTATCTCCTTAATTAAGAAAAAAAATTAAAATCTCTATAATAATTTATATAGACTTCTATCAATTGTTTAATATTTTATCACCAGTTAACATCATTTTTAAACGAGTTGTGATAAAATATAATTTGAACTACTATATTGAATTACTACAATTTATATCATGTTAATATTTATTTAGTGCATTTGGTTCTCTTTGTTTGAAGTAGTAAATTGCCTCTTTAGGGATGCAAGTCCACTTGGAAGTTCTCTTAATTTATTGTACTAAAAATTTCTCTTGATTTTGTTGTATACAAGACATAAGTAAAATCATAGTAAGTTTTTTTTCATCTTTTATCGTATTGTAAAGAATGATGTTGTTCATGTTAACTTTCATCAAGTAGTTGATTGTTTCCACTGTTGAAACTTTTGCGAAACCAATTTTAGATGTATTCAAAAATAGTTTACAGATAGATTGGTAAGCTTCTTATTCTAGAAAAAATGTTAATATAGATGACACTTGTAGCTTTAATGTATTCTCTTGTAAAATATTCAAATACATTGAAAAAATAATACCATTGAAATCAATTTTTCAATTTGATGTTTATGTTTGATATGGATGTTAAAAATGAGTATTAGTTTTTTTATGTTAATTGGAGCAACTTAAAAAGATTATAATATATAGTTTAATTTTAAGTAAATTATTAAAATAAACTAATTATAAATTGTGATCCTCAATATCATTCTATACCCGTGATTAAATGGATATAACAAGGATCGATTTATTTATCAAAAAATAAATTGAGCCAATTTTAAGACTACAATGTTGGACCCGTATATCGTCTAGTTCTAATAGAAAAAGCAATCTCCGATAAAATTATTCATGTTGTAGGGTAGTTTACACCAGAATTGCTGATAATAACAATGGAAACACTAAAAACATTTCCCTTGAAAAAGTATAGTAAAACATAGTAGATTTCTAGGTTCCTTTGGTTCTTGGAACATAAAGGGGCAAAGACATGGTCAACTTTCATTATAGATAATAGTTTTTCAATACATACTAAGAGCTTCTGAATTGCTAAGACTGAATTCGAATAATCTCATCCTTTTGAGTAGGAATTGGAAGGTGACCTTTCTCTTGTAGGCTCTTCACCGTTTCATATAAGCACTGTTTCACTGGTGTAAACTCCAAACCCAAATCCTTTAGCTTTTGGTTTGAGAATTTGTACGGTTTTACCCTTAGCTTCGTCACATCTGAACACCTGGTATTATTATACAAATAAAACTAAGATTTGAGTACTGTACTTCAACATGTTCTTCTTCACTTAATATTTTAATAATAAAGTGAAACTATACTAATCATAAGACAAGAAGTTGGTCCCACTATGTTGTTGGATGTCCCACGTAAATGTCAAATTTGGTAAAGCAGAAGGAGAAGTTGAGATCCAGCCAGCCAAGATAATGATGTTTTGTTAGGTAAGAGCAATTCACGTCTAAGAATATTGTTGGATAATACTGTTGTTACTCAAGTGTTTGGTAGTGGGTTCTTAGGTCATATTCTTCTTACCAATAAAGTTTGGTACATCGACTGGAACATAATCACTAAAACAGAAAAAAGAAGTGGAAGTTTCCATTTTTTTTTTTCATTAAAGATTATAGCACTGAACTGAATCCTCCAACAAGAATATCTCATTTCTTTCTTAATTTAGAGAACAAGGAAACAACATCCAACAACTTCAAAATTTGATTCATATTGTGTAAACTAGGTCTTAGGCAGACTAGTTTTTAATGCACCTAGAACATAATTCTATGAATATTCTAATTGCTTCACTATCTTAATTTCCAAACAATATTCATGTTACATAAAGTACACAAATAGTCATTTTAGGGCTGTTATTTAGTGATTAGCTAGTAAACTAAAAATCTTAATTTCATAACTTTGTGTGCCAAGAAAGTAAACTGAAAAACTGAAATGCAGGACATACTAATTTTCAAATTGAAACCCTCTAGAATGGCTACCTGATATCATTTCTACAAGAAAAAGACTTGATTACATTGACAGATTTGGGAGTTGAACTTACTTGGTGGGGATAGGATACTCCGGGAAGAATTTGGCAAGAATTTCAACCACATCGCCGCGGTGCAGCACACTTTCGGCACAGAGATAACGGCCAGATGCAGAAGGTGTCTCGTAGATAAGTATGTGAGCTAAAGCCACATCCCTAACATGTACATATGCCTGAACTGAATTGGCATATGTTTTAGCAGAGCCAGTGAGGTACTTGTGGATGTGAAGAACACTGGCATTCACATTCTGTTGGAGCAGTGGTCCAAGCACCAACACTGGGTTGATTGCCACCAAATCGACTCCTTTCTCCCTTGCCTCGTCCCATGCTGCTTGTTCTGCCACCATCTTTCCATAGCAATACCAATTCTACAATACCAATATAAAAAGAGTGTTAAGTTCTGTGCGCTGACAAGAGAGGCGGATCCATGATTTTAATGCGACAGGTACTAGTATTCCGCTTAACCAGTGCCCTTAAAGGGTTTAGTGATCAGGGTGTCAAGCGATTTAAATCAACTATCTTCAAGGTATACATATATACATATACAAAATTTTTGTCCAAGTTTGTCCATGACCCCTAAAGGTTACACATAGTTGGCTGATTATACATAAATTTCACATGATCATATGTCAAATTGACATGTAATAACAAGTCTTTATAGCAAGCCCGTCATAATAAAATGAGAAAAAGAGCAATAATCTACTATACTTGTTTAAATTGCACTGATATGTAAGAATTCTCTCCATATTGGTGTTACTAACTTAATAAAATATCACAAAATGAGAAATCTGTAATGAATAAATTACTAATTTAGAGTCATGTTTAACTTGGGTAATTTTGGTGTCAACCAGAAATTTCAAATTTCGCAAACCTTGGTGTTTTTGCAGAAATCAGGATCACTCCAACATGTCTCGTCGACAACCTTATCAGGGTCCCTGTTTGGGTCCATGTACACAGCACCAATTGAGGAAGTGAACACCACACGTCGCACGTTGGCCTCTGCTGCTGCCGTTATCACATTCTTAGTACCAATAACTGCTGGCTCCACCATTTGTTCCTTTAACATTTAGTCACCAAGAAAAGAAAAGAAACGAAAATCAGAAACTAAATGACATTAAAAAGACATTATTTTCGACAACATGGACCTTTAGGTGGAACAGAAAGCTTAATTAAATTAAAATTAAACTTTCCGAATTTCAGTAGTGCGCACTTGTTAACAAACCGACCACACAAGGCATGCTTACAATTTACAAGTTGGCCCCACTCTACCAACTAGCAGTACTATTATATTGTGTTAATGTTTCGTGGATAATACTCAAAGCAACCAGCAAGAAAGGGTAAAAAATGAAAATAAAAAAACCAAAGCTAATACTAATTGTAACTCAACTAACCTTCTTTAATTTTGTTTAAGTAACAACTCAACCAACATAAGATAAGAAACTTGTTTAGATAAGCTTGCTTGCACGTTTCACGCACATAAGTCAAATTAAAGGCGTGGCCAGGATATTTTGAGACCACGATTTTAAAAGTTAATGTCTGAGTTCTAGATAGGCAGCGGAATCCATAATTCGTCTAGTACCTCAGCCCCCGAGTCAAATACTATTTTTTGATTCTTTTCACATAGTAAAAATGGTTTTGTTTTGTAATCCTTTTGTTTCATCTTAGCACAAAGAACATGAAGATGTGATGGGTGGATAAGTTAAGACGCTTACTGGATCATCAGTGACAGGCGAAGCTGTGTGGAACACTCCGTCACAGCCGCTGATTGCTTCTCGCAAACTCTGGAAATCAAGAAGATCAGCTCTGCACAGAGTCAGCCTCTCTTTTGCTCCTTCAAGCTCCCTCAAATGACTATTTTTGGGATCATCTATACATAATTACAATTAACGAACCCCATCATAATCATACGCATGAACAACTAACAAAAATTAAAGAACCGATAATCTATACTTAGACGGATAGAATGAGCATAATCTTATTATACATACATTTTAATTTCAGTTCACTTATGTGTATTATATAAATCGGAAAAAAAAACAATGGGTTCAGTTGAACATGTTCTAATTCCGCGCATACTAAAATATGGATTAAATGGACTGTGTGTGTGCGCGTACCTGGATTCCGTACTGTTCCTCTAACAGTGTAACCTTTTTCCAGAAGAATTTTAACGAGCCAAGAGGCAATGAAACCTCCGGCGCCAGTAACACAAACGATTTGGCCGGAAACTGACGGCATGGTAATTACTTTTCCGTTGAGCTCAGGTTTAGGTAGATGATGATGAAGATGATATAAGACGAGGATGAGTGGATATAGAAGGAAGAAATAGGCTCGTTTCTTTGGAAGTTAATCTGTAAAATAGAGGCAATGGTGTGTGTTTATATATTGTCAAATCGCTATACTATAATTTACACCAACTTACCTACTACCAAGTCTACGTACTTAGAAGTTTCTGGCGTCAGAAACTCAAACTTGTATTTGTAACTTCTATGATGTAAATGGGCTAGCTACTTAAGACCCCAACCATGTGATCCTACTTTGAATATGTTAAATTTGATATGCACCATTCTTACTCGAAAGAAATATTAAATAATATGACCAAAAAAAAAAAATTAATCGTACTGTTCGTGCTATAATATGAATTATTAAAAAATACATCGTAGGAATATTACTACCTTTGTTTTCTTATACTAAGTACATTTCCTTTTAACATCCCACAGTGTTTATGATCTAAAGTACAGAGACTTAATTGTGTTTAGGGTTACATTTAGAATATACTTTACATATTTTAGAATAAATTTAAACTTAATCTTAACTATCTATTAATCAATTTTGGCATATAGCATTCTAGGACAAACACTCCTTAAGATATGCTAAGAAATTCCAAGCGGTCTTAATTGTTTTCAATTCCTAGTCATGTTAGTTGTATTTTTCTTTCTAGGCATACTAGTCTACCCAAAACAAAAAAGGTACAAGTGTAGCTTTCAAGCTTGCCTTTTCTTAACCTTTTAAGTAGGGGTTCAAATCTAAGCGAAAAATCGCACCAAATCGAAAAGTCAAACAAAATCGATTAAAAAATTCGACTAGATTTGGTTTGATTTGGTTTCGTATTGAGTTAAAAAATCCGAACCAAACCGACATATAAATATATATTTTTTATAGATACTTTTAAGACTTTATATTGAATTTTCTTTAAAAAGTGTAGAAATATTTTTTTTATTTAGCAAATATACTACTATGCATGGTGCCTAGTAGTTGTTATATTAATAATAAAAGAGAAAAAAAATCACAATGGAATAGTACAAGTAAGGGGACAAAAGCTACAATAGTGTTGTCGCCATGTCTTGGCTATATAATCATCCATCTATGCCTCCATTGCCTTTATGCAACCTCAATATATAGGTTGCTGGCATAGTCTTACGAGGATGAATGATCTCATAGTTGTAATATATTTTTCCAGAGGCGTTAGACCGCAATCACATAATGTGCTTGACCTTACCTCATATTTTAGCAACAACAACAACAACAACCCAGTATAATTCCACTAGTGGGGTCTGGAAAAGGTAGTGTGTACGCAGACCTTACCCCCACCCTGTGGTAGAAAGGTTGTTCCCGATAGACCATCGGCTCCCTCCCTCTAAGAACTCCCCACCTTACTCTTGGGGTGACTCGAACTCACAACCTCTTGATTGGAAGTGGAAGGTGCTCACCACTAGAACAACCCACTCTTGTCTCATATTTTAGCAAGCATGAAGAAAATACGAGCTCTAAATAACTAAGTACTGTATGATCATCATAAAGTTTATAACATACTCCATGATGATACTACAAATGATGATACTAAAAAAGTGATAAAATAAAACAAGGTAAATAATTGATTGTTGTCCCTCTTTTTTCAACCATGTGCACTCTTCAATTTGTAGGCTCTTGGCTTATTCTTCTTTCACTATCTTCAAATATTTTTCAAACTTTATCATTTTTTCTTTGATCTATTGGACCTTGTGAAGATGGTTGGGACAACCGCCTTTTGTTTTGCATTTCACATGGAGGTTTCCTAATGACAACCTCTTGTGTTACCTTGCCGTTCCAATTATGTTGTTGTTCAGGTGTCTTCTTCTTGTTTTTGTTGGATCCACTTCTCATATGTCTAGGTGAAATGTCTCTCACCCTAGCTACATTGTTGAAGCAAGCATCCAGTTGTTCTTCCTCTTCCCCTTCTTCATACCAATCCCGATATATATCCACTGTCACTCCCCTTTCTTTACCCCCAAAAAGATAATGCATGTTATTGATTGTGGGTTAAAGAGTTTTCTAATTAAAGTGACAAACTTGAGTAGGGATTATTTTATTGTTCAGAGTCGCCACTTGGAATTGAGTTTTGGGTGTTCCAAGTCACCTTTTATTTGAATCTCTAGTCAAAGAAAGGTTTGACTTTATTATTATTGGTCTGCGAAAACAAAGTTCATGTAAGAAATTATGTTGACCGGGGAGAAGGTGTAAGGCAATCCTCGAGTCTCGTGGTTCTAGCACAGTCTCTTTATTGACTTAAAACTTGGCTTGAATTAATTTTGGATAAACTGTGATTTATATGATTTTCATGTTTTACTTATCCGCTTTTATCTCTTGATTATTAGAATTATTAAACAAAATAATTTTGATAATATTACGTTGTCATAACCACGCTACGCAAGCGAATGCGTGATCGAATAAAAAATTTAATTACCTTATCATAATTGCGCCTCGCTAGCGAATCTGAAATCATAACAATCAATTATTTGTAATACTTTTGATAAATTACTACATTTGAAAAAATTAATAAAAGTCAACTATGGCGATACGCAAGCGAATCCGCGAATTTAGCAAAGGATTAACTAAAACTAATGGGTATGGTATGAGGTTATTGGACTAATTTATTGAATGTTAAACATCACGCTACGCAAGCGATTCCGTGAAGTTGAAGCGCGCCTACTAATTGCCTAGCGTTTAAATCAATTACTAAGACGCTTAAGTTGTAAAGTTATTCTAATAAAGGAAAATCTGATTTATTGAGATTAATTGACTAATAAAATAAAAATAAAAATTGGGCCAACTTGTTATTTTAAAGAGGGGCCAGCCATTGAGTTAAATACAAATGGGCCAGCAACTTTTGGGAAGAAATGGGCAAATGAACTTTAAAGCCATTGGGCCTGCTAGGTGTTATATTCTTCTTAGGCTTAGCTGAAATTATTATGTGAATGAGCCTGACAAGCATTAGAAAATCTGGCCCAAAGTCCAATTAAAATAAAATTCAGCCCAAGATCAATTCATTAAAAGATTTAAATGTACAAAAAAAGATTAAATTAGACACAATCCAATTTAAACCCAATCCTCCTGTAATGAACTCGTTCCTTGGAGCAGAGAAAGATATTTGTAGGGAAGAAAACATATTTCCTAAGTATTGAATTCTTTAAGAAAGCCATTAAGGTTCTAAGCTAGGAAAAGATTATTTTAAAACTTTTGGTCAATGATTTGCACCGAAACTAACTTGCTGCAAAATATTTCTAAAAAACTTACTTTTGCTAGCTTATGCTTATTAACAAATAAAATTAAGTCTTTTTTTATTTTTTGCAAAAATAACCAACCTTGTTCCTGATTATTTTATTCTTTTTTCGACATCTTAAAGAAGATAACAGATCCAAATGGGGAAGTAAGTTAAACCTTTCATCTGACTATCATACACTTTGAACGCATGGCACTTGGAGAATATAATAGCCTATAGAAGGAACTTGATACTACTAAGTTTAACACTTTAAAATGCATTACTATTGCCATCTTCAGATATTTGACCTTATTTAAAAAACATTACAATATTACATAACACAAACACATCACTTAAAGAACATGAAAACCCTCCTTGGATTAAGAAAATATTTTTTCATTAATACAAGGTTATAATGAATTTATTACGCATGCTTACATATAAAACTATACAAGAAACAGAATGTTGTTAAGCTTAAAATAAATTGAAAAGAACTCAAATAGCTTCATGTCCATTCATTGTTGATCCCAAAAAATTACATTACCATATGAGGGAATACCTGGATAACAGAAAAGCAAAGATCAGTGATGAATGAACAGAAATTCCAGCAACAGTAACAATAGCCAATCAGTGTGAGAAACAGCCCAGAAAATCTCGCGAAGACACTTGAAACTAGTAACTAACAATCTCAGAACTTAGCCAAACGATTGCTCTATTTTCTTAATGATTCTGCACTCTAGGAGTCACTCACAAAGCTCACAAATTTCAACTTACTAAAATATTCAGTTGCTGATTTTTTGTTCAAAGATGTGTGTTCAAACAACTCTAAAGATGTCTTCGTGTAAGATGGAGTGTGTGCCCCTTTTATAGGAGAAGAGCAGCCTTTTAAATAGGCAAATAAATCAGATTTTTTGGACAGATTTTGGTTCACCAAAAGTCTGTCCAAAAGACTGACTTTGTATGCTAAACACTATTAAGGCTATCAAAAAGTATTGTATTTGTCACCACACAATGACTTTTGAATTTTGTACTCCAAAATCTTTGCACAGTAAAAACAACCAAACTTGTACTATTCCTTCTTTAATTTCAGCTTTTATCAACACAAAATTCAAATACTTAAATCCAATAAAAATAAATTCACTAAGCACTTGAAACTTTTATCATAAACTATCATGACTAAGCGAATAGCTATTTCAAAACTAATGAATAACTAATTATCAGTGATTAATAACTATGAACGACTAAGCTAACATAGATTAAACACAACTAATAATACAAATATAAATAATATAAATAATTAAAAAAAATAAAAAAATCATAAATTATGCTAGACATAAACTAAATATAATACAATTAGAAAAAATAGACAAAGAAAACAAGAATAGGGGTATACCAAACGAGGGCGTTCGGGTTGGTCACCGGAATTTGGCCGGATTTTTAGTTGTTAGATTTTCGGGATGGAATTGACATCAATAGGTAGGTCTTGATGAGATATATTTGTTGATGTAGGTATTGTGGGGTAGTAGTGGCCGGAACTTCAAGAGTTTGGGCAAAAATGTGGCAGCTAAAGTTTTCTAGATCTAAAATTCAAGGATTTTGAGGGGGTTTTGAAGGATTTGATTTGGAGATATAGAAAGAGGAGGCTGTGGAGATTACATGGTGTGGATTTGGGGTCATTTAGGGGTTGGCCACCGCCGGTGGGCGATTTTCGGCGGGCGGCAGCGGTGGTGGGGGGCGGATATGGGAGAGAGAAGAGAGAGGAAGAAGAAAAGAATTATAGGGGAAATGAGGGCATTTTTTAGATTTTTGAGGCTTTAAATACCTCTTGAGAGATCAAATATGGACCATTAAATCAATGGGTTATCAATGGGTGAGATTTGATCTTGAGTCACTTAATGAAACGACGTAGTTTTGAGGCAAAACTACGTCGTTTCAGACCCTTTTAAGGGAAGCCTCAAAACTACGTCGTTTCAGACCCTTTTAACGGAAGCCCCTTATCTTGCACTTTTGGCCACTTTCTCTTTCAAATTTAGCCCAATTTCTTCCTTAATCCTACTTATTAAACTAAATTTATACAAACAAATAAATTAATTAAGTAACTTATTCAAATGATCAATTAACTATATTAATTCACCAATTGAATAGTTAGTTAATTCCTAAAATGCACAACTGAAGAAAGAAATATTTTTTAGTATTTTTATGATAGAAAATATGCAATCAAAGACACAAAAAATGAAAAAATAATTAAAGTAACAAAACACTAATGACTTTAGGAGGTGTTAAAATAGTGCAAAAAATAGGTATTCACAGTTTTTCCTCTTTGCTCGAGAATATGAAGAGTTTCCGTGCAAAGAAAAGTGAATGACATGGCTAACATTTGCTCATATATCACTCCAATGAAAGCATTTTTTGAAAAATGGTGACTGAACTCTGCTTCTGAGGTTGCCTACATATCCTTGTTTAGAGGACAGGTCAATGTAGTTCTGTGAAAATTTAGTAGTTGGGACTACCAGATACTAGATTTAAGACTGCTGCTTTTGCTGTTGTTGTTGTTGTTGTTGTTGTTACCGTTACTTGCTGTTTACATCAAAAGGAAAAGAGAAGAGAACTACATATGTCTTCAAACTAAGAGTTACAAAATTCCTAATTTATGTGTCTTGTGGAGTCAAATCTTGATTCTTGACCTGCTCACTTGTGTTGGCCTTAGACTGGATTTTGATACTCTTTGAAGAAACGATTATGGCTTATTCTCGGCCACTCGCCTTCCTGATTCGAAATTGAGAAAATGAATCTTGAGATGCTAGGTCGGTGACACATTATCAAAATTAACACCAACTCTTGTGATCGAAAGATTTCTTTCTTCTGATGAGAAACTGAAACCGCAAGCTTTAATCGCCACAACATGTGCTCTACGGCAGGGCTTGCAAAGCCATCAAAGACAAACAAAACGAACAAAAATTTTCTGCCCCAGTTTGGCACCGAGAAAATTTTACGAGTTATTGGGTAAAGCTGCAGATCAACTTATTTTATTTGAAAGATACAAAAATGAAACTAAAGGCTCCGAAAAGGATGTTCTTATCTTAGGTGTAAAATTGATATAACTTGGACTTAGGAGGTACGTGTCCCATGGGTAGCATTGGAATGACTGTGAGATTGAAGGACTCGAACTAGGAATTGCGTCTTCTTGGATTAATGACTTATATTAGGAAGTGCATCTCCTATTAGAATGAACACGGTTGACTCAAGCTAGGAAGTGTGTCTCCTACGAGTGAGGTTGAAGGACTTGGACTAGGAAGTGCATCTCCTAGGATTGGTGATTTGGATTAGGAAGTGTGTCTCCAATTGGAATGACTCAAACTAGGAAGTGCGTTTCCTACGAGTGAGGTTGAAGGATTTGGACTGGGAAGTGCGTCTCCTAGGATTGGTAGTTTATATTAGGAAGTGTGTCTCCAATTGAAATGACTCAAATAGGAAGTACGTCTCCTACAAATGAGGTTGAAAAGTTTGGACTAGGAAGTGCGTCTCCTAGGATTGATAGTTCTGATTAGGAAGTGCGTCTCCTATTGGAATAGCTCAAACTAGGAAATGCATCTCCTACGAATGAGGTTGCAAGGTTTGGACTAGGAAGTGCGTCTCCTAGGATTAGTGTTTTGGATTAGGAAGTGTGTCTCCTATTAGAATGACTCAAACTAGGAAGTGCGTCTCCTACGAATGAGGTTGAAGGCTTGTACTGGGAAGTGCATCTCCTAGGGTTAGTGGTTAAGATTAGGAAGTGCGCCAACTATTGGAATGGCTCAAAACTAGGAAGTGTGTCTCCTACAAATGAGGTTGAAAGACTCATACTAGGAAGTGTGTCTCCTAGGATTAATGGTTCAGATTAGGAAGTGCGTCTCCTATTGGAATGACTCAAACTAGAAAGTGTGTCTCCTATGAGTGAGGTTGAAAGACTTGGATTAGGAAGTGCGTCTCCTAGGATTGGTGGTACATATTAGGAAGTGCGTCTCCTATTGGAAAGACTCAAACTAGGAAGTGCGTCTCCTATGAGCGAGGTTAAAAGACTCGGACTAGGAAATGCGTCTCCTAAGATTGACGGTTCAGAGTAGGAAGTGCGTCTCCTATTGGAATAACTCAAACTACGAAATGCGCCTCCTACGAGTGAGGCTGAAAGACTTGGAAGGAATGTAACCAAGGGTTGTCACCCTGTATCACTGAGAATAAATGTAACCAGGGGTTGGCGCCCTGTATCACTAATAAAGAATGTAGCCAGGTATTGGCGCCTTGTATCACTAAGAAGGAATATAATCAAGGGTTGGCGCCCTGTATCAGTGAGTGAGAAAGAATGTAACCAGGGGTTGGCACCCTGTATTACTAAGAGAGAATATGGCCAGGGATTGGCACCCTGTATCGCTGAGAGAATGTAACCAAGGGATGGCGCCTTGTATCACTTAGAGAGAAAGTAACCAGAGATAGGATACCTTGCATTAAAGTAGAACCTCACTAAGGATTAGTGTACCTTAGGTTGGAAAATATAGCTAGGAATTGGTGTACCCTATACTGAACATGCGACTACGGTGTGGTGTGCCCTATATCAAAATGGGATCTCAACTAAGGACTGATGTACCTTATGTTGGAAAATGCAGTGGTTGATAATGTAATTATGGACATGCCTAGAAAGAAGAAGTAGAGTCTTTGAAGAACTTACCTTTGGTGGAATTCGTACTTTGAGAACTTCATTTCTACGCTACTTTGTTTCCTACTTCAAATAAAGAAAGATTTGTGAGTTTAACAGTGGTGGTCGGTCAATGATGCCCTGAGTAGTTTGAATTTGCGGCCACCTTGCTAAAAAAGAACTGATTCTTTCAGTGCGATACCGAGTTGCTCGGATACTCTGTATTGCTTTCTGGAAATCTTGGATTTCCATCGTTGCCCCCGACTATTTTCGTACCCGAATGTCTAAGGTGTTGTTGAACTTTGTCTATAAAGCAAGTCTTTACTTTGGCGGTTTTTTCCTTTAAAAATCAAACATGATTATCTTGCACCCGATATCAGTTTGTGTCTGTGGTCCTATAAGCTTTGCCCATGAAGCAAGTCTTGCTTAGTGACCTTTTCGATTTTGTCAAAACACTTTGTTCGGCTTATCAGAGGAAATCACAGTTGGATTTGTGCCTTTGTCAATACCGTATATGTCCCTCATCATTTGTTTTGCATTTCCGGGAAATGGTGACCAATTTTGTGGCCCTTTCTTTGTTGGATTTCTAAGCAAATAGAGACCAACAAAATTTTCTCTTTGGAACTTCCGTTTGCATGAACCCTCGGATCATGTTTAACTTCAACAACTTATGTCCTCTTTGATGTACTAGGATAGACAGTTAGAAAGTTGGTAACAGATTTGTAAATCATTTCTTATTTGTTTTAACAAAGACTCACTCAAAATAATAATAGAAATGGACACAATGACGCAATGTAAAAGTGAGAAGGAATAGTATTTAACTGAAAATGCCACTTTAGGGGGGAAAAGAAGAAAGAAAAAGGGAAAAATAAATAAATAAAATAAAGAGTCTCCTTTGAATATGGTAGCCAACTTTAATGATCATGACATGCATTTTGGACTGAGCGGCCGAATCTATCCAACAAATCTACCCTTTCTTCTTGTTGTTCCTTTTCATCTTTGAAGTTGGCCTCTTTGTGCCAATCATTTGCATCAAATCACAGCTCACCTTCGACCAATATGCCCCGAAAGGTTTTTACTAACCAGCCTCTCTCATTTATTTATCTCTACTTACTATCGACTTACAATGCCCATAAGAGTTTTCACCAATAAAACTCTCTCATTTTCATTCATTATCTTTTTCTTTTTTGTGCGAGCAACTTGAACCGTTCTATGTCATGTGAAAATTGTTGCTTATTGCTTGTTTCCCTTGGCATTCTTAAAGACTAATTGAGAGGTCTTTATTTGGAAGGCTTTTGGATAGGGTTAGAAAGAAAGGGTCGCATGAAGGCTCAAAATAGATCAAAGATGATAGGGTTGTATATTTACAACTCTTGGAATCGACTCTTCATAAAAACATATAAAAACAATTCTGCCCCAGTTTCAGATACTGGGAATTTTTATTTTTTAATATGGTTAGACCGAACCCTAGTGTAGAGCTACCTACGTATCCTTTAAAGGAATCTAGTCAAACGTAGTTCAAACTAACACGAAAAATTTCTTTGTTGTTTTTCTTTTCATTTTTCATTTTTCATTTTTCATTTTTTTTCTTTTCCTTTTCTTCTCTTTTTTGTTTAATCAAACTGTCCTAGCTCCTATTTTCTGGTGGCATGGCTATTAAATTTTATTTTTAACTCTATGCTTGATTCCAAAAGAGGGAGGTTAAAGAAAAATAAAACAAGCTCAAAAGGGGTAACGAAAGATATAAAGTGTTTGGGTAGCAGAAAAAAGGGCCTCCCAGCCTCAAGAATGTCAAACATTCTATCTCTTCTCAGGTTCGGCATTGATGGACATGATTGTCTTCCTGGTTTTGTCAGTTGTATAGCTCCATCGTCAATATCTTATTTGCAACAAATGACCTTTTGACAATTTGGAGCCACCTTTTGTTGGTCTTTTCCTTGATATGAAATGATACATTTTAGTACCAACTAATCCATTTTAAATTCCCTAGAATGCAACTTCTTTGGAGATTTGGGTCATCTTGCCTGATATGATTGGATTATGCCAGGCTGTGACAAAGAACTTTTTCATTGATTAGTTCAATAAAACTTTAACCCATTCAAATATCCTTAAGCCGAATTTTCATGATAGATTGAGATGAAGATCTTTAACCTCTACAGATATAACTATTTTGGTTCCTCGTGAACTTGACACATGTTTTTCATCAAAGTATTTCCGCCTTTTTCTTATCTTCATAGTTCTTTTCCTCGATTTAATTCAAGACCGGACAGGCTTTCTAAAATCTAGTCGAAAACTCCGCATGTATGTCATGTCACTGAAATTGGCATGAAAAGAACTATATATGCGAGAATAATTAAACACAATGGATAAAATGACACAAAGCGAAAAGTTGCATTTTATTGATTAAAGGATAGAGAGGTTTGATGACATAACAAACAAACAACATCTGGATCACAGCCTCAAAGCAGTCCAGATGATAGAAATTATGATAAAATAAGTTACCAAGACTCCTTTCCGGTAAGGAGGGGAGTGACTTTCCAATTACCAAGCTTCACATCTTAGCTACACATTTTCACATCAGCATTACTACTGAATTCAATAAGATTACTTTGGAATCAATATTCAAATTTTGACTTTTTGGTCAAACCGTTCCCCAATATTGGCTATCGGATTTCAGGACTGGCAATATGAGAAATTTCATAGCAACCAATTTGTCAAAAGACTTGGAAGAATACTCATGTCCCTAACATCACAGATCGTCTCACACAAAGCATGCACAATTGCTCAAACATGGTAAAAGTCAACCAACATTTTCCTCTTATTTTCACCACCAAACTATGTACTTGCCTTTTCGTGACCTTAGTCGAATCAACAATAGCGATGCTTATTCCCTTGATTGAGAATATGATAAAGTGATCCTCGATTATTTTCGCGATTCACCATTGCAAACCGACAAACCGACCCCCTTTAACTAGCTTTTATTTCAAAACAACAAGCATGTTAGAATGAACACACCTTTTTGCTCTTTTTTTCCTTTTACTTTTTATTTTTCAAAATCATTTGATCGAACCTGATGTGGGTTGCCTACGTATCATGTGGGAACATGAATCAGATCTTGCGTAGTTCATGGAGGATCAGTAATAAAGTAAATAAACTAACTCTTTTTTTTACTCATATATAAATAACCCCATGAAACCTCCTAGTAAAGAAAATATTTTTAATTGTTTTTGTTGAAAGAAAACTTCTAAAGAAAAAATTATTTTTTGATTTTGCTTTTTTTTTGTTATTTGTTTTTTTTGGAATCTTCGAAAGAAAGATCTTTTTTTTTTAAAAAGAGAAAGAAAATATTTTGGATTTTTTATTTTTTTGTAAATTTAAAAAGACAGAAAATATTTTTTGAATTTTGATTTTTTTTGAATTTTGGGAGAAAGACTTTTTTTAAAAAAAGAAGAAAATATTTTTGGATTTTTGGATTTGACGTTTCAAAGAAAGACTTCCAAAGAAGGAATTAAAAGAAAATATGTTTTTTGTATTTTTGAAAATTGGGGGTCAGAAGCGATGAGGTTTGCTTACGTATCTCACATCCGGTGAGAATCAGATCCGCGTAGTTCAGTGATAAAATCGACTATGTTCTATTTTTTAATTTTTATGAAAATTAATATTTAAAAACCATATGCACTAGACCACATTATATTTTCTTTGTTCGTTCAACTGATTTATGCTAAAGTCGGTCGATATGCAAACCTCCAAAATAATGCAACAAGTAGCACATAACATGACATAATGGCCTCAACAAGGTACCTGTCCTAAAATAGAACTCGGCCCCTGTGTCGAGCGCTGCTAAGTCAAATGCACGTGATGCAAATAAAGCGTAGCCTACTAGGGATATTCATTGCTTGTGGCTTGTTCTTCTAAGTTTTCAGATCCTAAAGGAGATGGTATCTAGACCTGGCTTACCCGGACGGACAACCCGAGCCGAGGAGCATCAAGCGTCACTAGTAGTAGAACATCACTGGCTAGCTAACGGCTCTCCCGCCTAAGCATGTGTGACTAAATCCTTCACCAGAAGCTGGTAGGCTAACTGGCTTTATCTCAAGATAGAAATTTTGTGATGCTGGTAGGCAAACACAACATAACTAACTATAAGAAAATTCAGAGGGGTGCGACAAAGAATACAATTTATATGTACAGTTCAACAATATCAAAACGGTAAAAACTCGATAAGTAACACATTAAGCCCAAATAAATCACAATATATATAAAAATTAATAAAGCCAAATAAAGTCAATGTGCAAGCTCGAATTCTTGCGATTCCCTAGAAGAGTCGTCAGAGTTGTCACAACCCTTTTTTACCCCCCAAAAAGATAATGTATGTTATTGACTGTGGGTTAAAGAATTTATCCAATTAAAGTGACAAACTTGAGTATGGATTATTTTATTGTTCAGAATCACCACTTGGAATTAATTTTTGGGTATTCCAAGTCACCTTTTATTTGAATCTCTAGTCAAAGGAAGGTTTGACTTTATTATTATTGGTCTGCGAAAATAAAGTTCAGGTAAGGAATTCTGTTGACCGGGGAGAAGGTGTAAGGCATTCTCCGAGTCCCGTGATTTTAGCACGGTCACTTTATTGACTTAAAACTTGGCTTGAAATAATTTTGGATAAACTGTGATTTATATGATTTTCCTTGGCTTGAAATACTTATCCGTTTTTATCTCTTGATTATTAGAATTATTAAACAAAATAATTTTGATAATATTACTTTGTCATAACCACGCTACGCAAGCGAATGCGTGATCGAATAAAAAAATTAATTAACTTATTATAATTGCGCCTCGCTAGCGAATCTGAAATCATGACAATCAATTATTTGTAATACTTTTGAGAAATTACTATATTTGAGAAAATTAATAAAAGTTAACTATGGCGCTACGCAAGTGAATTCGCGAATTTAGCAAAGGATTAACTAAAACTAATGGGTATGGTATGAGGTTATTGAACTAATTTATTGAATGTTAAACATCACGCTACGCAAGCGATTCCGTAAAGTTGAAGCGCACCTACTAATTGCCTAGCGTTTAAATCAATTACTAAGGCGATTAAGTTGTAAAGTTATTCTAATAAAAGAAAATCTGTTTTATTGAGATTAATTGACTAATAAAATTAAAATAAAAATTGGACCAACTTGTTATTTTAAAGAGGGGGCAGCCATTGAGTTAAATACAAATGGGCTAGTAACTTTTGGGAAGAAATGAGTAAATGAACTTTAAAGGCATTGGGCCTGCTAGTGTTATATTCTTTTAGGCTTAGCTGAAATTATTATGTGAATGAGCCTGCCAAGCATTAGGAAATCTGGCCCAAAGTCCAATTAAAACAAAATTCAGCCCAAGATAATTCATTAAAAAATTTAAATGTACAAAAAAAGATTAAATTAAACACAATCTAATTTAGACCCAATCCTCCTGTAATAAACTCGTTCCTTAGAGTAGAGAATGACATTTGTAGGGAAGAAAACATATTTCCTAAGTATTGAATTCTTTAAGAAATCCATTAAGGTTCTAAGCTAGGAAAAGATTATTTTAAAATTTTTGGTCAATGATTTGCACCGAAACTAACCTGCTGCAAAATATTTCTTAAAAAAACTTACTTTGGCTAACTTATGCATATTGACAAATAAAATTAGGTTTTTTTGTTTTTGCAAAAATAACCAACCTTGTTCCTGATTATTTTATTCTTTTTTCGACATCTTAAAGAAGATAATAGATCCAAAAGGGGAAGTAAGTTAAACCTTTCATGTGATTACCATACACTTTGAATGCATGACACTTGGAGAATATAATAGCCTATAGAAGGAACTTGATACTATTAAGTTTAACACTTTAAAATGCATTACTATTGTCATCTTCAGATATTTGGCCTTATTAAAAAAATATTACAGTATTACAGTACCATATGAGGGAATACCTGGATAACAGAAAAGCAAAGATCAGTGATGAATGAACAGAAATTCCAGAAACAGTAACAACAGCCAATCAGTGTGAGAAACAACCCAGAAAATCCCGCGAAGACACTTGAAACTAGTAACTAACAATCTCAGAACTTAGCCAAAAGATTGCTTTATTTTCTTAATGATTTTGCACTCTAGGAGTCACTTACAAAGCTCACAAATTTCAACTTACTAAAATATTCAGCTGCTGATGTTTTATTCAAAGATGTGTGTTCAAACAACTCTAAAGATGTCTTCGTGTAAGATAGAGTGTGTGCCCCTTTTATAGGAGAAGAGCTGTCCTTTAAATAGGCAAATAAATCATTTTGTTTGGAAAGATTTTGGTTCACCAAAAGTCTGTCCAAAAGACTGACTTTGTGTGCTAAACACTGTTCAAAAGTATTGTATTTGTCACCACACAATAACTTTTGAGTTTTGTACTCCAAAGTCTTTGCACACTAAAAACAACCAAACTTGTACTATTCCTTCTTTAATTTCAGCTTTTATCAACACAAAATTCAAATAATCAAATCCAATAAAAATAAATTCACTAAGAACTTGAAACTTTTATCATAAACTATCATGACTAAGTGAATAGCTATTTCAAAACTAATAAATAACTAATTATCAGCGATTAATAACTATGAACGACTAAGCTAACATAGATTAAACACAACTAATAATAAAAATATAAATAATATAAATAATAATAATAATAATAAAAATAAAAAAAATCATAAATTATGCTAGACATAAACTAAATATAATACAATTAGAAAAAATAGACAAAGAAAAAGAGAATAGGGGTATACCAAATGAGGGCGTTCGGGGTGGTCGCCGAAATTTGGCCGAATTTTTAGTTGCCGGATTTTCGGGAAGGAATTGAAATCAATAGGTAGGTCTTGATGAGCTATATCCGTTGATGTAGGTATTGTGGGGGTGGTAGTGGCCGAAACTTCAAGAGTTTTGGCAAAAAAGTGGCAGCTAAAGTTTCCTAGATCTAAAATTCAAGGATTTTGAGGGGGGTTTGAAGGATTTGGTTTGGAGATATGGAAAGAGTAGGCTGTGGAGATTACATGGTGTGGATTTGGGGTCATTTGAGGGCTGGCCGCCGCCGGTGGGCAATTTCTGGCGGGCGACAGCGGTGGTAAGGGGCGGATATGGGAGAGAGAAGAGAGAAAGAGAAGAGAGAGGAAGAAGAAAAGAATTATGAGGGAAATGAGGGCATTTTTCAGATTTTTGAGGCTTTAAATACCTCTTGAGAGATCAAATATGGACCATTAGATCAAGGGGTGATCAATGGGTGAGATTTGATCTTGGGTCACTTAATGAAACGACGTAGTTTTGAGGCAAAACTACGTCGTTTCAGACCCTTTCAAGGGAAGCCCCTTATCTTGCACTTTTGGCCACTTTCTCTTTTAAATTTAGCCCGATTTCTTTCTTAATCCTACTTATTAAACTAAATTTACATAAATAAATAAATTAATTAAATAACTTATTCAAATGATCAATTAACTATATTAATTCACCAATTGAATAGTTAGTTAATTCCTAAAATGCACAAATGAAGCAAGAACTATTTTTTGGTATTTTTATGATAGGAAATATGCAATCAAAGACACAAAAATTAGAAAAATAATTAAAATAACAAAACACTAATGACTTTAGGAGGTGTTAAAATAGTGAAAAAAATAGATAGTCACATCCACCCCAAAAAGTTCAATAGGATTGCATCCAGGTACTAGAGGTCCTATCTTGTTCCTCAGATTGTCAAGAGCATTTAACATATCCATGTCATGAGTTACAAGTACTTGGAAGATGTTTGTTGGAGTCAAGTTATATTGTGCAGCAACACCACTTGTACTAGCTATCTGTCCAGCTGAATTTTGGATCAAATTATGCTTACAAATCGTACCTGATAGTTGATGTACAATAGGAACGAAAACAACAACATTAGGATATAATTTTGTCTTGCTTTGCACACCTGGAGATGGACTAGCAACCTGATCAACCACAACTACTATCCCTGCTCTTGTTTTATTAGCTTGTCCTAATGCAAGTGTAGAAATATTTGGGATCCTTTCATGAAATGTAATATTTAATAGAACTATGAAGCGCATTTATTTTTATTTACTTTAAAAAATGGGTTATACCATTTTCTTATCAAATGTTATTGAAATGCGTCAATCAACTCTATGTTCTTCCATATTCATATGTCAAGATTTCTTATATCTTTTTCGAATTTGAAATGATATATCGATAATTTAAAACTAAATAAACATATCATTATTTAGGTATCATGTTGATTTTTATATTTAATTATTAAATTCGGTTAATCTTGAAAGTGTACATTAACGAAAAATTATTGTTAGACAACTAAGAAAATAACTATCATGTGTTACTAAAAATATTTTTCCATTAGAATATTTTAATAGATCATATATTTCTCAAATTGTTTACCTTTTACTGAACATATATTCACTTATCAAAACGATATCTATAATTTTAACAAAGTAAGGTTGAAATAATATTCACGTAACCAAAAAATCCGAAAAAATCCAAAAAACCCGACAAAAGCGAACCAATCAAAACTAATATAGTTGGTTTGGTTTGGTTTTGATAAAAACCGTGCTAACCCGGTCCATGTATACCTCTACCTCTGAGTATGAGCTCTAGAATACGTTTTACTAGGAATTTGACAGCTTCTTCAAGCCAATAGCCATTACACTGCCTTAAACTCAAAATCATTGAATTTCCAAGCTTGAAGGCTGGAATACTAGTCCGCTGGCTTAGAGATAAAAAGGGTCATGTTTGACAAGTAAATTTGAAAACTATAGAGTGCTGCTGACAAGTAAATTGGTAGCAGTTCTATTTTAAAGTAATGATTTAAAATTTATATACACATATTGGCAGCAGAGAAAATGACATTGTACAGTTGCTGTAAAAATAATTGCCGAAAAAATATATAAAATTTATATATTTTTTGTATATATATATATTTTGTATGTTATATACAAAAATTATACAGTTTTTATACACTTTTTCGACTATCAAATATAGATAGTTTCTGGCACGGGCTAAAAATGATAATACCCCTAAAAGAATTTACACTACCATATACTTTAACATGTTATAGTAACTTACTTTCTTTATTTTTCAGGTTATTAATGTAATAACCCAATGTTTCGTTTTCCTTAATATAGTTATTAATTATGAGATTAGAGAATTATTTTTTTTATAGCTATTGGGTCAAATATTAAGGCAGTGAAAGAGAGTTTACTATATATAAGATAGTGTATTAAATAAATGGCCAGTGAATCAAATACTCACGCAATTTGAGAATTAGAAGTAAGTGACTTTAATTAAGATATTTTCTTTTTTTATAATTTAATTACGTTAGTGGTCTACATGATGAATATTTACCTCGAACACATATTCGGAGATAATGGCTAGTAATATAAGAATAGCAATAAATAATGTACATAAAATATGCTCACATGGATTGTGCTTTGACCCGTAGCTTTATTCACTGACAATAGTTGTTCATTAGGCTAGTTATCTTCTTTTTCCTATATAGTTATGTGCTATTTTATAGCCTAAAATATGTGAATAAGTAGTGGGCCCTATATTATGCCTTTTATTTTACCAAGAGGACAAAAGGAGTATTTAAAGGAAGGTTTCTTTGCCTCTAGGTTTTTCTTCCTAGTTGATGTTTGACAAAAAAAAAAAAAAATCGGTTAAACTATTAAATTTATATAATGAGGGATTAAATCTAATTAATGATAATGACTCTAGATAATAAACATAAAGATATATATTAGGTGGGACGGGTTCCGTATAAGGTTAGAGGCAATAAATACAGAATACCCTTAAAGCAAGAACGTTAAGGGAGATATAACTAGCAATAAATGTCAATAAATGGCATTTAAGTGAATAAAGAGAATGACTCACCCAATAATAGATAGGTTGGACAAATATTTGCCTGACGATGATGAGTGACAGATAGATCCGAGATTTGCATGAACGGTCTTCGAATCTGATGGAAAAGTGGGAAACAATATGGACAAGAATCTTTGTAAAAAGGTAATTTTTGTGTTTTCGCCAGAGAGAAAATCTCCTTCTAGAAAGTGTTTTTATCAGAATGAATATTACATGCTCCTATCATTGTCTCTTCTTTCTATATGTATGGGGCCTTTTTCTAGGGAACCCTAATAGTACAAACGTCAAGAATATCCACTAAATATTCCCTCTTAATACCCTATCCTGACAAATTAGTCGTTACAAGTCTTATCATTAGTAGTCGATCCAGACCCTTGTTGACATTTTGACTGCGATCTCTGTTGATATCTCAATCATGGCTCATGTCGACACTTCGGTCACCGATCTCACTATGTCTTGGGTGAGCTTGACCGATAAATTTTTTTAATGTCATATTACGCTAAATATTCTGAAGGCGTATTTTTGGCCTATACAGTTGAGTCGTATAGTTTTCCCAAATCAATTCAGGGAAAAGACTTGAGTTTTCTTCCTTTATCGTGCTGGCAATTGTGAATCAGATTGAGGCCGTTTGATTGGTGTTCTAGATGTTACAAGATTGGGGAACTTTCTGTTAGCGAGGTAAGTGAGACTTTAAGTTTTGATGCTTGCTTTTCGAAAACACATTTTGAAAATATATTTTTTTTGCCTGGTCCATATGTTGGGACGAGCGTGCGCTTGGCAGAATCGGTGGTCAAAGACCATCCTTTATTTTGTAAAAAACTGAAATTATTTAATAAGTTATTTGTGGTGTGGTGTGTCGTAGCCTCGTGCTATGGCGTTGGGGCATTAGAAATTATTTTTTCGTTGTCGTAATATATTTGGGGTATTATATATGTCTTTGTGGTTGATTTGGAGCATTGTGTATGCCACAGTGGTAGATTTGGGGCATTGTGTATGTTGTCGTGGACTCGTTGGGGTGTTTGGTTAATTTCCTGCACTGCCGTTAATGACAAATCCTTAGTGTAGATTGTGTTGAGATATATATAGTATTATTGTTGAATAATTGTTTTGACCTTATAAAGTAATTATTTGGTGAAAGAATTTATGTGCATATTATTTAGGTGCTCGTTGTATGTTTGTATTTTCTAACACTTGTTCCAGGGGTATTCAAAGTGGCGAATCAAATATCTTACTGGGTTATATTTACGTATAACTCACTCATTACATACATGTCCATGCAGACACTGTTGCTGAGGATGAGGTTAGTGGCTAATGAGTTCGTTGAGTGGATTCTGTTGTTGAGGTGAGTCGCCGCATTATTTGTGGAGGCCGTCATTTCAGCTCTACCTATCTTAGGTTTATTATTTCTTTCGGGTTTGCATGCCCGTCAGTCAAGCTTCTTGTCACGACCCAAAATCCCACCACAGGCGTCGTGATGGAATCTAATCTCTAAGACTAGGTAAGCCGATTTCTATTACATTTTGAAGCCATTTTTTAAAAATTAAATAAGTAACCAAAACTAACAGCGGAATAAACATGAGTATACAATCTCCCAAGACTGGTAGTACTGAGTCACGAACTCTAACCGAATACATAGAATGATCACGAGAACCGAATATACAATACTGTTTGATTACAAGTTAACAGTACAATAAAATGAAAGGACTCCAAGGGACTGCGACGACCAAGCAGCTCTACCTTGAATCCTTACGATCCCGCTTTAACTCTGCTCAAGTCTGTTATCTCCAATACCTGGCTCTGCACAAAATGTATAGAAGTGTAGAGTGAGCACACCACAGCGGTGCCCAGTAAGTATCAAGACGTTCAATAAAGTAGAAACGAGGTACAGTCAAGACACTCACTAGTCTAATAACATGTGCAATATAATATACAAAATAATAGGAAACAAATAATAATAATAAAGGCAGGATAAAACAACCAGTGATATGCACAACAGACAACAAGAATATCATTAATATCACTCAACAATTAATAAACACAACTACACCCAATTAAATCAAACCCTTCAAATAAATGTCTTTTACATAGTTCTTCCAGATAACTCTCTTTCAAATATAATTTTCTCAAATAGTTTTTTTTCAAATATAATTCTTTCAATAAATCTTTTTAAATACGATTTCCTCAAATAAATATATTTCAAAATACAATTATTTTATATAATACTTTCTAAGTAAAAATCCTTCCAAATAAATATTTTGAATATAATTCTTTCAATTAAAAAGTCACCATGTGACACCTCATTTCAAAATCATCAAAATACAGGTCTCGGTCTATTTTCATATTTTTCGTAAATACGGGTCTCGGCCCATTTTCATATTTTCACGGTACCTCGTGCCCATAATTAAATCATCATTTTTTTTGCCCGGCACCTCGTGCCCTCATTTCATATCGCAACTGTACGGACAATTCACGTGCCAAATATTATTATCATTTCATCACAGCATCTCGTGCTCATATTTTATATCACAACTGCACGGATAATTTACGTGTCAATATCCCCATTTCATATCACAATTCACGGCATCTTGTGCCCACATTTTCATTTTATAAACCACCAGGCAATAGCCACAGGCTCCCAATTTCAACATAAATCAGATTATTATCAATTTACTAACAACAAGACAAGTTGCACAAAGTATAAAAATAAACACAAGAAAATCACAACATCACATAAAAATTGTCAACACCACAATCCCACATCATCACATATCGTCCCTAACAATAGCCACCCTTATCGCTCCGCCCAGACAATATCAATAGCTACCCTTATCACTCATATTGCCATCTTTATTGCTCCTATAGCCACCCTTATCGCTGTGCCCAGACAATATCAATAGCCAACAAATACAACAGTGAAATGCCACCCTTATAACCACATAATATCAACGGTGAAATGCCACCCTTATCTCCCCAAAATAACAACTCACACAACACAACAATTTACACGGGAAATCATCACAACAACATAACAAAAATCAATTCATATCGCAATTTGCCCAATGGCCACAACCAAATTTCAAAGCTACAACCAAGTCAATTAATTTCACAGCAAATAGCCAAATGCTCCACACAATGTGTACAACACCCAAAAATAATCAATAGAGATAGAAATTACTCAACATAAAGCAAAGTCTTCATAAAAGATCAAATTTTTAATAATTATATAAACACATCTTCTTAAGCTCATTTAATTAATTATTTGTAGAGGAAAAACTCCAAAATGAAATTAAATTCCAATAATTATCAAGCCACCAAATTCACGAAATTTCATAAATAATCAAATAACAATCACATCACATTGTCATATAACAACAGAGTCAACAACAAGGGTTTAGGCACGACAAGTAAATGATTAAATATATGCCAACAATTATCCAATTTACTACACAATATGCTCAAGACTTTAACTCAATAAAATTTGCACATATAAANAATATATGCCAACAATTATCCAATTTACTACACAATATGCTCAAGACTTTAAGTCAATAAAATTTGCACATATAAACCAAGTACGTACTCGTCACCTCGCGTACATGGTTTTCAATTACCCAAGTTGCACATAAGACTCAATGCCTAAGGGAAATTTTCCCCACTCGAGGTTAAGAAAGACACTTACCTCTTTGAAGTTACGCCGATATTCCAAAATCGCATTCTTGCTTGAATTGACCTCCGGGCCGTTCAAATCTATCCAAATTAATTGTATAACTTCATTAAAATTTATCGGAAACAATTCCGGATAATAATACGTCGACTTAAAAATTTATTCCAAAAAATCAACAAAAGTCAACACGGGACCCGCCTCTCGGAACCCAACATAATTTTTATGAAATCCGAACATCCATTCCGATACGAGTTCAACCATACTAATTTTATCAAATTCCGATACCATTTCGTCCCTCAAATCGTAATTTTTCATTTTGAAATATTTTCTTCAAAAACCACCATTTTCCTCCACTCAAAACACAATTTAAATGATAAACATGAAGATAGAATCATGGAAATAAATAGATTCTAGGTGAAGAACACTTACTCAATCGATTTGCTTGAACAATCCACAAGGAATCGCTCAAAACCGAGCTCTATAAATTAAAATGTGATAAAAATGACCTAACTCTCGATTTGAAAATCTTATATTCTGCCCAGGTGATTGTGCATCGCGAATACGGAGAAAGGATCGCGTTCGCGAAGAAGAAAAATAAACTGCTCAGTTGTGCTTCGCGAACGCGATGGGTTGTTCGCGAACGCGGAGAGGAAAAATCTAATGGCCCACGACTGACTTACGCGAACGCTAGCAAAAGGACGCGAACGTGAAGAATAAAAACAGGAAACATTCACGAACGCGAGATGCTCTTCGCGAACGCGATGGGTTGTTCGCGAACGCGGAGAGGAAAAATCTAATGGCCCACGACTGACTTACGCGAACGCTAGCAAAAGGACGCGAACGTGAAGAATAAAAACAGGAAACATTCACGAACGCGAGATGCTCTTCGCGAACGCGATGGGTTGTTCGCGAACGCGGAGAGGAAAAATCTAATGGCCCACGACTGACTTACGCGAACGCTAGCAAAAGGACGCGAACGTGAAGAATAAAAACAGGAAACATTCACGAACGCGAGATGCTCTTCGCGAACGCGAAGAAGAAACATGAGGCTGCCAAAAAGAGCTTCGCGAACACGAGTGTCTAAACGCGAACGCGGTGGAGGAAAAGACCAACTTTCACGAACATGATGGGCTGAACGCGAACGCGAAGAAGAAGTATAAGGTGGTCAGCAGTTACACTTCGCGAACGCGAGGTGATCTTCGCGAACGCGAAGAAGAACACCAGAAAACAGAAACAACAGTTCAAAAATAGAAGGAAATGGTCTGTAGCCCATCCGAAACATACCCGAGGCCCCCGAGACCCCGTCTAAACATACCAATAAGTTCCACAACCTAACACGAACTCGTTCGAGGTCTCAAATCACATCAAATAATGTCGAAAATACAAATCGCACCATAAATCGAAGTTATGAATTTCCAAAAACTTCCAACTTCTAAAACTCGTGCCGAAACCTATCAAACCAACCCGGAATGACGTCAAATTTTACAGGCAAGTCCCAAATAATATAACGGAGTTGTTACAACTCTCGGAATCATATTCCGACCCCGATATCAAAAAGTCAACCCCCCGGTCAAACTTCCCAAAAATTTGACTTTCGCCATTTTAAGCCTAAATTGGCTACAGACTTCAGATTCACAATACGGACACGTTCCTAAGTCTAAAATCACTCAACGGAACTAACGGAACCGACAGAACTCCATTCTGGAGTCGTCTTCATACAGTTCCGACTACGGTCAAATTCCTAGGACTTAAGCTTCCGTCTTAGGGACTAAGTGTTCCAAATCACTCTGAATCATCCGTAAATCAAACTCGACCACACACGTGGGTCATAATACATATTGCGAGGCTGCTCGAAATCTTAAGTCACTGAACGGGGCGTAAATTCTTAAAACGACAAGTCGAGTCGTTACACTTCTATTACTCTGTTAGATGCTCTATGGTCTTAGTATGAAATTTGGGTTAGAGATTCATTGTTTGAATGCTCATTAGAATTTATAAATAAATTATGGTTTTAGTTGGATAATTACTTCGTATTTAGTAATATTTAATGCGTTTGGACTTGTACGTGTTTCTCTTAGTGCTTATATAAAAGATTAAGAATACAGAAATTGGTTCTCCTGGCGGGTGGTGTTAGTCACATCTAGGGGTAGTTTGGGATGCGACAATTAATTTTATTTATTACAATCAGTTACCTATCAGTATACAGAAGTTAAGCTCAATTATTATCGTTAGCATTGTGGTCAGATTTTGTAATAAAAAGAAACATGAAAAAAAAAGGAAACAGGAAATGACATTTAGTCGGGTTATTAATTTTACCCTTAATTGTCAGATGGATGGGAATCATCTAGTTAGTAGGAAATTATTCAATATTTAAGGTTGGATATGTCGTAGATTCCATCTCTCTTTTTTTTTTTAATTTAAAATTACGATGTTTAAATCTAAATACATATCTAATTATTAAGATATTATCTAAGATTGTATGCTTCCCTAGTAACTGAATAATTTAAAAGCTAATAAACATGAAAATTCAAATAAAATAACAATCACATATTATATTTGCAAACTATTCTCTCTTTTCATTTATATTGCAAAAATATTTTATTTGATAACAATATAAAAGCTTGCGATAATGTCAATTGACATTGATGATTGAGAGGTGGTTGACGTTTTGTGGTTGATGACATATATAGGTGATTGGTAGTCGTGGCTAGTGGTTAAGGCGATGGAGTTGTGGTTGTGCGATGTTAAATGCACAAGAACCTTATTGTGAACAACGTTTTAATTTTTATAAAAATGTTCACGAGATTTGAATGAATTAGACTAATCAGAACAACTACGAGCTTATAAAAGAAAAAAAAAACTTAACTTATTGAAATAAGAATAATAAGAAATGAAATGATTCAATTTCAAGCTTCCGTTAAGTGGAGTCAAATTAAACCTTCGACGAATGTTAAGTGACGAAAGAACTTATTCACAGCGAATGTCAACACCAAATTACAATAGCTTATCATTGTTAAGTGATAAAATTGAAGAGCGAACAGTTAATTAATTATATTTAAATGATGATAATGCATATAAGAATAAGACACATATTATTTATTCATTGTATTAATGTAAACAAGGTGTAGGAAGAGAAAGGGAGATAATGGAACTTGGCCACAAAAGCAGAGTCCAATACTCAACCAATGCCGTCTTTTCAATATAATGTAGCACAGCACTGACTCATTACTAAAACGAATAACATGTGCAGTTCATGTTCAATATATAGTAGTAGCACAAAGAAAGCTAACCAATAATAGTCTAATTATAATAGGAATAACATGTGCTGAAGATATGAAAGCACGCCACTGTACTACGAATATACTCCTACATATCATGCTGAGATTAGAATCATAACATGATTGCTTTTACATTTTGCACGACTTTCAACTTCACTGATCCATTAATAGAAACTTGTATGAACCAATCCCTTCAATTAATTATTAAAATCACATCACATGTCTTCTCTTATTCGGTATGAATTAGGCCATAGAAGCTAATAGTAGCGAGTTGATTGCTCCAACTAATAAAATTTATAAAGTAAAGTTACCCTTCTTTATTTTGCAAGACAAAATTCACATTTGTATTACTGTGTCACAGGAAATCATAAATTATGAATTGTAACTTGTGAATAATTGTGTAAGTTTTAAATATAACTACTAAC
The DNA here is from genome assembly GCA_000715115.1 of Nicotiana otophora. Classification (NCBI taxonomy): domain Eukaryota; kingdom Viridiplantae; phylum Streptophyta; class Magnoliopsida; order Solanales; family Solanaceae; genus Nicotiana; species Nicotiana otophora. The sequence continues at coordinate 44,036 of AWOL01S0085930.1, forward strand.
CAAATAATGTCATAAACCTGACTAGTAATTTACATGATTTCTTTATGCAGATAGAAACTACAGCTTGTCAACATACCATCGAACTTTGAGTTCAGAGTGCAACTACAGGGTACAAGTGTAACAAACAGAAAGATCTCTTGGATAAAGAGATGTACGGTCCTGTTGAGGAGTTTCTTTTTTGCTTTCTTCTTTGAAAACTTGCTCCAGTTCCATCAACCAAAAGCCTTAAAATGTCAATAATAAGCAACAACTACGACTTATTGCCTCTGTTGGAGAAAAATTGTCCTGACCCCGTGCTTGAAATTAAGAAATGACTAGAGTATAACCACGTTATCTTCCTTTGATTGGAAAAGAGAAAAGAAAATGCAAAATGAGTATATGTCAAACACATTAATCACATATACCTCCTCTGGTCAAGTCAGGTGGTGTAACTTGCTTGATATTTCAGACATTGCCATTTGCCAACATTAACTTTTATTTGATGCTGGAAATTTCAATGGAAGTGACTGAATAGAAGGAAAATTCTTGCGAGAATCTTAAACACAATTTACAGCCAATAAATTTGTCCGCATGGAGTGGATAAATTTGTCCCAGATGCAAATATTCAAACACACCAATATAATCCTAACTAGATATTTATAGGATACATACTTTTTACGACAAATGACTAAGAAAACTCTAATGTCTGATCTGATAGTGGGCAGGAATAGTAGCTACGTATTGAAGAAGTTAGACTTGGTCAAGGCTGACGAAATCTTGATCTCCTCTTTCACGCTTTCTTCTAAAATAAGTCTTCACAGGTGGGATTTTATCACTTTCCCTGCCCAAATCTTTCAGGTGGTGAGATTTGCTGTGATCAGTCACACTTTGACAACATTAAAGTAAACAAGGCTGATAATAGCCTCAGATTCTCCATACAGTGACATGCATAAATAGTTTGTTTTGCTTTAACTTGAATATCCAAACAAAGATTTACATAAATGGAATTTTTTTTATCTAAGCTACTGCTAGGACCAAAAAAGGCTTGCCCTACTAAGCAGAGATATGCCTGAACTCCCCCATAATCACAGTTGCATGGAGCAGGCACGATTTTTTAATGGAAATATAGTAAATTGAGAAGAAACGTGGAGCTATTTTAAGAGCAGCTCAAGAATATTGATACGATGCGCTGGAAACAAATAATTTTGTAGGAACTAGGAAAGCACAACAACCAAAGCTGGATATCCCAAATGTTATAATGAATTTTAGATTCAATACTTACGTAACAGATGAAACAGCACGGCCTTGAATGTTTATTTCATTGTCCTGAACAGATTGAACCGAAACGAATAACATCATATACAAATATAACGCAACAAGAATATGAAATCTGTCTGAGAGAACAGTATATCAGACAGGTGAAGAACCTTTTGAGATGAATTGTCTTCAAGCATCTCCCACCGTTCGTTATGTAGTTTCAAGATTTCTACTTCACCATCAACATGTACAACCTATAAAGGAAACACCAAAACAGTACGGGTCGTTTAGAATTTACATTTGCAAAATGTTTAAGCCAATAAAACATGGTTCAAGATAGATAAGATTGTTATACTTCACGATCAGCAGATATTTCCTTTCCTTGTGTACTAATGAATAAGCTCTATTAAAAAGAGGTTTTCTAAACTGTAAGGTCGTACCTCTATGTAAAAAGGGATTTATGTGGCAGATCTTGAATTTGAATAGCTAAATAGATTTGGACATTCCCTAGTTTATGCGACCCCAGTTAGCTCAACATGGAGATAGAGTTAGTTTTACTAACAAATATATTAGCAGCGGTAGGAGAATTTTTGTTCACTTGGTCTTTACCTGAAATAATTTTTGATAAGGAAACATATGATACAAGGGTTCAAACAGATAGATGATGTTGAATTATTATTATTGTTATAGTCGTACATGCATTAAACATTTGAATATATCTCAAAATAAGAAGTGTACAAGTAAAATGGAGCATATAGAGTAACATAAAGAAAATTATGAATTAGTGAAACAATGACAAGGTTTCATTATAATCTCGTTACCTTGTGTCTCTTTTTCACATGATCAAAAGAAGAAATGATAGCCTCGTAAAACCTACAAAGAGAAAATTTAAGATGAGAAAATGTAGCTAGATTATTCGTTCTTATTCAAGACAAGTAAAAGGCGAACTGGTGGAAATGAAATTGAAGATGTCATCTGACATCAATATTTTCACAATGGTGTTGCAGTTCTCACATCAATATTCTAGATAACTTACTCTTCATCCAATGGACACCAAACTTTTATTCTAGCGCCAACCAATTCTTCACCATAATGTTTGATGTTATGACGCCTTTTAGAATCCTGAATGAAAAAATTAGAGCCACGAGTGCTTCAGACATGAAAGCATTCAGAACCACTTTTTTCACAAAAAATCCTATTAATCCCCTTCTCAACCCCATTGAATCAACCGTGGTTCCCCCACCCTTACCCCAGCATGACTCAGCCCCTCAACC